>PVJA010002360.1:0-108076 GCA_004027025.1 Myocastor coypus
AGGACAACCACGAGGAAGACTATTTTCTGTACGTGGCGTACAGTGATGAAAGCGTGTATGGGAAGTGAGTGGTGGAAGCCCAGCATATGGGAGCACCTGGACTTGGGGGAAGGGGAGGGATGTGAGTGGGACTTGAGGGAAAAGCGGGAGGGCTCCCACCACGGAGAAGACAGAAGGAGGAGGCATTGGAAACTCACGCTGCACACTTTGTCGTCATATTTTCACATGCTCAGTTGATTTTTTTTTTTTTTTTTTTTTTTTGCTGCTTCCTCAGCCAAGGGAGAGAGCATGTCAGGACAGAGCTGCTGGATTGGCTTTGATAAAGAATGGAGAGGTCCTAAGTTCATGGCATTGCGTAGAATTAAGGTTTTGGGACTTTGTAGTAGGTCAGAAGGTGGGCAGGTTGAAGCCAGAGATGAATGCCATCCAGCAGCGACTCTCCTCTCTTTGGGCAGAGATTTTGATTTTTGACATTTGCATGAGATGGAAAGGGAACAGAAATTTCTTAGGAATTATGGTAGTGGACCATTCCTGGGGACCAACGGACAGCCATAGTAATTGAAACACTGCATCCCCTGATCTCCGATTTCTCCCCTCCCTGCATCACTCGCTGGTCCCCTCAGACATGAATGTCACAGTCCTACTCCAGAGATGGAGTGGACACCCACACAGACCTTCAGAAGGAGCTGCGTTAACTTTGGAGAAGAGCGGCCCTGCAGAAGGTGATCGTGATTCCTGTCCGTTTTGATAGCATAAAACTGGAACTGCCTGTTGAGCTTCTGTCTTAAACTGCTCGCTCTCTGGTGCCCCTTATCTCACACCTACTTTGGAATTTTCTGAACCTCGGGCACTTTCAGTTGCAGGCTACAGCCAGTCTTTGTTTCGTGTTGCCTTTAGCAGTTTCCATGTGCAGGGACAGAGGTGTCTTTCATGTGGAAGTGCAAGTATGAGGTAAGGTAGACGATGACACTTCGCACACATCCGGAATTCTTGCTCTCGCTGCTGTCCCTCAGTCTCACACACAGGAATGCTAGGTGCCGACCAGCTGCTTCCCTCCTTTGGTTTTCATCCACTGCAGCTACTAACTAAAAATGTTTGGAGGGATGGATGTCTTTTAGTAATTCATAGGGGTTTAATCAGTTTCTTTTCATTTAAGGGTCGAGGGTGGGGGTGGGGAGCAGAATTGCACTATGATGTGACATTTCATCTCTGCTAATGAAAAGGATCCTTTCTGTGGGGAAATCTGCGTGTGCTGTCAGCTTCAGGTTCTTGTAAATGATGTCAATCATGTCAGGCCAAGGAAATAAAATAATTGCTAACTGTAAAAATCTACCGTGACTTATGGGCTGTTGACTTCCTTTGGGATGAGCTTACTGAGGTGTGGACTCCTGGGCTGAAAGCCTCATGGTAGCGCTTCACAGTGAATGCTCCAGAAGGTTTAGTGCACATGTGTTGATGCAGCCCTTCTCTGGAGTAGCTGTCCAAGGGTCGATGTCACAGTTGGTAGTGTGCCTGGTGTGTTCTGATGTGTGGAAGATTTTCTCCTCTGTAGATGAAGTTGATCTGGCCTATGTATATCACAAAGCTGAATTTGGAAGATGGTTTGTATCACAGTGAAGGGATGTGGTAGAAATATGCTGATCACAGATGCAGATGTCAAGGCCTTGTCCCAGATTTAGCTGACTCCAAATCATACTGTGGATGACTGATTTTTAACGAGCTCCTCATACAATTCTGTGTACTGAAGTTTGTTCTCTCCTTCCAGCTTTCCTGCATGCCCCAGCCAACCATTCCACCTTCTGTCCACCACAGCTTCTGCGTGAGATCACTATCTCCCAAAGTAGAAAGTAGCACTTCTGCTCAGCACAGGTGTATGTGTTCTGACCCTGGGAGAGCCTTCTTCAGTCAGTACCATGCTATGGGTGGAATGCGGGGATAGAAGTTACATGAGAACCTGTACTACCAAGAGATGGGTAGGAACTCCTGCAATCCATCCGAAATGCTGGTCTCTTGGCAGTTATTTTGTCAGAAGGTGGCATCTTCCTTGGTAGCTGTAAAGAACAAAATTACCACAAAGGAAGTAGTCATAGAAGACCTGTGCTCAGACCCCATCAGCTAGGGCATGCTGCCTGCATTCGTTGGGGAAAGTAAGTGGGACTGAGGAGAAGTCCAAAGCACAATAAGCACCATGTAATTGTCTGGAGAATGGGAGGCTTTGCAGGAATTTCAGACAGTGTTGAATGGACACCCATCCATAGAAAGATATCAGGGGCTACTCCCTATTAAAGCTGAAAGGAAGCTGATACTTTTCAGTCAACATGTAAACTGCATGTTGAATAGATTTAATCTTCCTAGGAGTAAGGTTGGATTAATGTTAGAGAAACAATCTGGGCATGGTGATGCACATGTGTAATCCCAGCTATGGGGAGGCTGAGGCAGGATTGCTGAGTTTGAGGCCAGCCTGCACTGCATAATGAGGTGCTTATCTTAGAACCCCAAAATAACAGCAAAGAAATACAGCAGATCCTTACCCTCCCTGCAGATCAGCAGTCCCCATGCTCCAGTCTGTAGGTTATGGAAGAAGCACAAGTTTGAGTTTAGGGGGTCTTTGCTTATGTAAGTTCTGTCTGGATATTCCAAGGAAAACTTTATCCTTGGATAGGATAACATTTTAGATCAGCTCTGGCTTTTACCAGATACCCAACATTTGATTTTAGCAAGGTCACAGGCAAAGGTAGGCCAGGTACTTGTGAGGTCTGGGATCTGGTTTTTCTGGAAGTCATCTGTGTCTCCAGCACTACACCCAGGGTTCCTGCTGCCCTATCTTTCAAAGCTGCTTAACTACCCTTGGTCATGGTAAGTAAGGGTTCCTATGACTAAGCAGTTCAGGAAGTGTCCTGTTAATCTGAGGCTCCAGTTGCTACATTAGATTGACTGCCAGTGCTCTGTTTTGGGAAATGCAGTTTAAGTGATGTATCAAAATTCATTTTCGCCTTTGGAGGCCAGTATGACACAAACAGATGAGTGAGTCTTCTGCTTTTTCCCACTATGACAGACCTTGTAGACACAGGTTAAAAATGATTTATTATTGATTCTGCATTTCATGGTCACAAATACCTTAGTGGAGAAAACACACCACCGTTGTTATACTTAGCATAAAAGCTGAGTCTAGTGCTCTCTATCTAGAAACATACGCACACCATCTGTACTGAGTATACCCCAGTGAGAGCCTCAGCCTGTGTGAGTGCATACTAGGAAAAGCAGTGCACTTAGCAGTGGCAGCTTGCTTTATTCCATTTCCCCCCACCGCTTAGTTTTCTTAATGCAAAGCATTATGTAGCTCATTGCAAAAAGCTTATAGATGATTGTTTGATCAAAAGTTAAGATTTCAGGATTGGTGAGATGGTTCAGTGGTCTAAAGCACCTACTTAGGAAAGCTTAGGCAACCGCAAGGACCACAGTTTGATCCCCGGTACCACATGCTATGCTAGGCCCACCCTCAGGGCAGACTGAGCCGGCCATAAAAAAAAAAAAGTCAAGATTTCAGAAAGTCAAAATAAATGATGGTTAACTAGTATACAGTGGCAGCCAGAGAGCGGACTTCAGCACCTGGCAAGTGAGCAAGAGACTCCAGTATAAATGTCCCCAGGCTCACGTGGCACAGTTTCCTTGGCACTGCAGTAGTCCTTTGGAAATGACTTCCCATTACCATGGTGACACCATGTTTATTAGGCTTATAATACTATGTTGTGTTGGTGTCATTAACAAACGGGCATGGTACAATTTTGAAGCTGTGTATGGAAGATGTGTGAACATTTTGCAGTACATCATCAAGTCAGCCATAATAAACTCATTCTGGAAAATAAAATAGTTGATAATTGATTTAATCTACCTTTTACTCTGATGTCTTTCCACCCCCATAGGCAAGACTGCTCAACTTTGCTCCCAACCCTCTGAAACTAAGCATTTCTAGTTGAAACTTGGTTATTTCTACTTTGGCAGATTTGAAAAAGTGCCGTACGTTCTATTTTCCTTCTTTTTAACTGCATGAGCCTACCTAGTATTTTCTGAAACCAGTCTTGTTTTTCCACTAACTGAGTTCTGGCTGGCTCTGCAGGGGATCGCTGAGTACCCAGTATTGCTTTCCGAGCTCACACTGTTGCCCAAGTGCCCAGCCTGGGCCTGTGTTTACCTGGCTTTTATCCCAGTACAAGGTCTTCACCCCTGAGGGTGACAAGGACACAAAGCCATCAGTTATCTTAATACATGATCAAAAGACCCCCAACCCCAAATACAAGAGCTCTGACCTGATATCAGCTTAATAATTCTCTTGCCGTGTTGTTTTCTCATTTTTTATTTTGAAAGTTGTGGGCACTTTGGTAAACATATACAACCAGATGATTTTCCAAGAATGAAGAAGCAGGAAGTAGTCACTCAGGCAGTCATGTGACAGTTCCCCTTAGGGGCAGCTGTGCATAGTTTTCAGCAATTGGCTAATAGAAGATTGAAGTAACTCTTGTGTACATACCAGTGTGGGATCTGTTGTGGCAGTTCTTTTTTTTAAATATAGCAATAGAAGATTCAAACAGTTTCTGTTTCAAGGTGCTTCCTATAACTTATAAAAGGCTGTTTTGAGAGTTGGAACACTTCTTAGCCTATGTGTCTAATTACAGTTCAAAGTAGCTTTATGTTATCCAGTAAAATGTGACGATTATAATGTGCAAATGATATTCAGGGACAAACTAAGTTTTATTTCAAGGGCTCCCACCAGCTAATTCCCAACCCTTCTGTCTCAGTTCAGGGATCATCGGGAGGAGCCCACGCCAGCAGCTATATTGCAACATTACTCACTTCCAACACCCCCAGTCTTTCTTATTCCTGTTGATAGTTTTGGTTAGTACTGATTACTTACAATTTTCTTGTTCCTGTCTGCTCTCTCCAGATAATAAGAGCCATAAAAGCAGAAAGTTAGTTTATGCAAATTGCTTAGAATAGTACCTGACATGGTTAGTGCCCTGTAAATATTGAACTTGCTTTTGTTAAGACATTCAATTGAGAAGTAAATTACCCAGAAAGAGCAAGCTACAAACGGGCCATTCGATGAGCTTTGGAACCTATTGTAGCTTACTAGAGGGAAGGCAGACAGGGCTTAAGATCTGCTAGCTGCTGGCTCTATGAATGGGCAGCTTGCCACCTGTACAAATGAAATCCTTTGTTTTTTTCCTATCTAATGGATCATAATTGCACCTTTGTTGTAGATATTAAGTAAATTTTTTGCAAACCAATGTGCATTTTTATTAAGAATAAATTTCACTTTAAAATGCCAGGAAAATAGGCTAGCTGCTGTGAACCTTCCAGGTTTTCATATTTTAAATTTCTTTTTCAGTTCATTGGAAATAGATGTAGCATATGACATGAGTCAGGAAATATTAAGCAGAATATGTTGAACTGGGTATCTTAGAAGTCAGCCCTCAGGCTTGACAGGAAGCATAGCAGAGAGCTTTTTCCCTTTCTATTACACTCGTGGTTAATATCAATTCTCTTCGTGTCATTTGCTGTTGTCACGTACGGTACTGTGACTTTCCTTGCTACGGCAACTGGTAAAACCTCAACGTGGGACACGTCGATGAAACTGCTTCAGCCTTACCTGCTGGAATACATATCTTTTTAAACTTTTTACACTTGGGGATCAATGATGCAAAATTTCCAGGTGTTAATGTGCTTTCCACACAAACCAACTCTTGTCCATTTGTTTCTACCCCAAAAGAGTGAACTATAAAGCTTGGCTGTCCAAGGGGGATGCCCGCCTCCCAGGCAAATTGCACAACCCTGAAGAACTCGTTGCTGGGCAGAAACATTCCCAGCTGCACCACAGGCTGCTGCTGACCAAGCCTCTGGAACACAGGCCCTGGGGGACGTTAAGATCCAAACCTTAACACCCCTCTACCCCTAGCCTCCAGGCACATGACCATCTCACAGTGCAAAAGGGTGTCAGTCTTGTCTTTCAGGGCCTTGAACTCACTATGTAGGCCACTCTGGCCTCAAAATTTGCATTGATTTTTCTGCCTCAGCTTCCCAAGTGCTGGGATTGCAGGCATGCACCACTGCACCCCACTATAAAGTAAAAGAATTCCAGGATTTCTCAAAAATCTTAAAATTCTGTCTCATCTGAAACTCAGTTTTATGGCCCAGGAAAGGAAAAACAAAAAAAACTACTCCAAGGTACAGTGATTTCCAAAGAAAGGAATAGGAAAGTAGTCAACCAAAGAGTGAAATCCCTAGGGCCAAACAAAAGCACAACAGCCCCACCACTATAACGTTACTGCCAGTTTGACCCCTCTCAGCCTGGCTCTGCTCACTGCTGGTGGCTTTCCTTGGTAGATCCTCTGAGTTCCTGGCATCTCTAAACTCCTAGGTCTATGGCAACTTTGGCTTTACTTCCATAGCTTTAAGTATCAGCCTTGCAGTACTACTGGTCTTGACATTAAACCTGCCACATATTCCCTGACTTTGCAGGGAGTAAGATTTCCTTTGAAATCTTAATGGATGCCTCAGTAATTCCAAAACTTCTGTTCTTTATAGTGGTAACACCAGCATTCTATGTTTTATGTGACAGCGTAACAACCCAGTCTGTATCTGGGCTTGCTTGAACTATGTCTGCAGTGTTCCCTGAGTCTCTGAGGGCAAGACATAGGAGATGGATGCTAGAGAAAGATGTCTCTAGGAAACCCTGTTTGAGCAAAACACCCCCAGACTCTTCCCAAAAGTCTTTGAACCTATGATGAGATGGAGTGTTACTGATTTGCTAACATGCCCTTGAAACATCTCCAATTGTCCTGATCCCAGGTGCTTAGTTTCTTTATAATAGTGCAGTTACTATTACATATTCCTTGACACCAAGTTTAAATTACTCTTCTGGTCAAACTGCATGTTTTTCACATTTCTCTTGCTTTTTGCTCTCAGTTCTCACTGTAAATCATGCTAAAAGGGCTGACGAGATAGCTCAGTGGTCTAAAGCATCTGCTTAGGCAAGTGCAGGGAACATGGTTTGATCTCCCCTCCACCCCAAAAAAATGCTGCTAATAGCCAGCAGTACTCAAGCTTGTGCCTGAAGGCTGTGCTGCCTTAAACTTCCTGCCAGATTAATTCATCCATTACATTTAAAATCAACCTCAAGAAATGAAGACAAGTATTTTTGTCTCAATGTGACATAAATGGCCTTTAGTCCAATTCTCAGTACATTAACTTCCCAACATACGAACATTTTGGTTATGAACTTTTACAGGTGTACTATTCAATACTCATTTTGTCAGACTTAGGAACAAATTCAGTTTAGAAACAAATGTTCCGGAGTAGAACTCACTTGTAAGCTGAGTACCTATAGAATCTTCATTTCCATCTGAAGCCTTATAGCTTGGCCTTTACTCTCCATATTCTCGTTAGCATCTTGACCAACCCCTCAAGTCCTGTACAGCATTCTGGAACTTCTCTAGCCTCCTCCAAGCTTCTGAATCTCTTCATTAGGTGTGGAAGACCGCCTGAGCAGCTCCTTGAAAGAAGAGAGACTACCTCCATTTTGACTGAGCCTGTCTGTATTCCCTAATATTGAGATGTACTGAGCTGGTTAGGACTTCTCATTATCCTTTCAATTAGTCTTAAGCAGTGTGTATTGGTGTAGTTGAGGTGCTGGTGGTAATTTTTGAAGATGGCACATATGTTTTCCTGATAACAGAATGAAGAGCCAATGCCCCACCGTGTCAGCTGGGATCGAGCCTTGAGATTAGAGGCTGTGACGTGACTTGCTGGGGCTTGAAAGATCACACATCAGCGCTGAAGCACCGGACCCCCAAAATATTAGATACTATGTCAGTAGCATAAATGCAAATTACTTCCTTTGCATATCTCTGAACATGGCAGAGGTGAATACAGGCCTCCTACCTAGCCCAGCTCACAGCACTCACTTTTTCCCCACAATTCCCTTCAGTGCTCACCTCCTTCCCACAATTCACTTTCACAAGCCACTCCCCCTTCACCAATGAATAAAACCCAGATTTAGCCCTGGGTCACCCTCTTTGTTCCAGAAGCCATTTTCATAGTTGGACCTAGGGTCCCTTGGCTCCTCGTTAAATATATATATATATATATTTATGTCCTTGTGTCTTTGTTATCGCTGTGGGCTATGCTAGGATTGGTAGATTGGAATTAACTTGGTAGAATTCCAATAACGAATTTTGGGGATTGTAAGTTTAGACTTCTTGGGCCGAGGTGAGAACCAGGAAGGGGCTCCAACAGTTGGCGCCCAACATGGGGCAGAAGGTATGTATGTATTTTCACAAGAGATGGAGAAACATTTTGGGTTCTATCCCGATGTGTGCACCCATGGACCAGGCAACGCTATGAGGGATCATCATCACTCGCAAGCATCGAGGAACCTCAGCTCCATAATGAGAGACTTCCAGCACCTGAGTATCAGAAAGCCTTGTCTACAAAGACAGACGAGGACTTGCCATCGCCCATGACCCAGGGGAGGCCTACAGCAGACCATTCATGAGGCATGCCACCTTGTTGACCGCCAGGGTTTGATTCAATCACCTAAAAATCTTCATTGCTATGCTTGCTCTCTTGGCAGCTACAGTATGTATTCCCCCATTTCAAGGAGAGGAACATTGGGCTTATATACCCAATCCACCCTCACTTAGACCACTTAGATGGACAAGCCCCCAGAAGTTTTCCATTCTGTAGAGGACTGTACCCCCACATACATTATTCTGCCTGGCCCACAAATTTTAACGCATTTACAACAACAGACTAAGCTTAAATGTCACATCTCATTTTCTATTTCCACCCCTGTGTGTAGCCCATCCACAAGATTCTGGCCCTTGTATGCTAGTTATAAGTCAAACATGGAAAGTACAATTGTCTAAAGAACAGTTTGCCCTGTTAACTTTAAGTTCTATTCCCATGGAGGGCAACATGGTAAAAAATTTTAAGCCTAACATTCCTGTCTTTTCCAGAAGCTCATACCCCTCACTTTGAGGAGGGTGAGTTAGGCCCCTGGCACACTTGCAGGGATCCATACCATGGATGGGCTATACTCAAATTTAATTATTCCTTCATAGACTGGTCCCCTGAAGGATTCCTTCTTGAAAAAGATCAGAAGTAGCACAAGATTTCTTGCACAGACTCCTCCCACTATTTCATGATCTCAGAGGCCTTGTCCAATGTTACATGGTCCCATAGAGGCCTCAATCCTTCCATCCCCAGACTCATTGTCAGTGACAAAACTGGGTCTGTACAACATACTTTATGGAAGCTAGCCTACCTTTCCATGCTGGACAGCTGCAAACTAGACATCTACAGCCAATAAAAGGAGAAAAGGTCAAAGTATTATTACAAGGTCATAAATACATAAAAGTAAATATATGTGTTTATGATCCTCAGGTGTTACTGATAGGGAAGTCAGAGTGGCAACCAAATATGCTCTCATGTTATAATTGTTATCTATCCCGTTGCATCATGCCTAAACATCTTTGTAACCACTCCACAATAATTATCATGAGTAGAATGCCTGCAGTTTGGCTTCCTGTCCATCTAACTGAGCCTTGGCAGCATTCACCTATTTCCCTCTTCATAGAGACCTTAATTAAGAGATTTAGCGAACAGCCCCCGAGGATGCTGAGATTAGTTATAGCAGGGCTAACTTCCTTGGTGCTACCGATAGTGCAGCCATTGGCTCCGCAGCATTAGCTCATTCAGTACAAACTGCTCACTTTGTAGACAGTTGGACAAGAACTGCTGATGACAGTTGGAAAGTTCAACAAAAAATCGATGTTAAGTTGCAGACCCAAGTGAGCATTTTGAAAAGCTCTGTCCTTTGGATGGGGGATCAAATTAAAAGTTTACAATTACAACAAGGCTTGAAATGTCACCATATCAGTTGCTTTTGTATCACCCTATTGCCATATAAAAAAAGTCTTCATCCTTGGGGACTAATCAGGAAACATATTCAAGGAGCTATCCACCAAAATATTATTTTGGATATAGATGCTCTTCAGAGAAAGGTATTGCTAATATCACAGCAAATGGCCACCTTTAATGCCCAGATTAAAGACTGGGATAAGTTTGCTGATGCTATAGAGCAGTTAAATCCATTTGCATTTCTCAGGGCTCACTCTTGGTTTTATGTTGGAATAGGTGTACTCATTCTCTTATTTATAATCCTCATTAAAGTGTGTCACAGAGGATTCTCAGCCCAATGACAGCTATGGCTATGCAGCCACAACTGACACTGCTCCAGCGACTTCAAAACAAAGAAGGGGGAGCTGTGGAGGGCCGCCTGAGCAGCTCTCCTTGAAAGAAGAGTGACTGTCTGCATTTTGACTGAGCCTGACCCTATTCCTCATATTGAAATGTATAGAGCTGGCTAGGACGTCTCATTATTCTTTCAGTTGGCCTTAAGCAGTGTGTATGGTTCTAGCTGAGGTGCTGGTGGTAATTTTTGAAGATGGCATGTGTTTTGCCCTGATAACAGGACAAAGAGCCAATGCTGGCACCAGTGTCGGCTGGGATCGAGCCTCAAGATAGAGGCTGTGACTTCCTGGGCTTGAAAGATTACACATCAGAGCTGAAGCACCAGACTCCCAGAATATTAGATACTATCTCAATAGCGTAACAGAAATTACTTCTTTTGCATATCTCTGAATATGGTGGAGGTGAATGCAGGCCTCCTACCTAGCCCAGCTCACAGTGCTCACCTTTTCCCCACAATTCCCTTCAGTGCTCACCTTCCACAATTCACTTTCACAAGCCACTCCCCCTTCACCAATGAATAAAACCTGAGTGCAGCCGTTGGTCACCCTCTTTGTTCCAGAAGCCATTTTCATAGTTGGACCTAGGGCCCTTTGGCTCCCCGTTAATTATATACATCTTAGTGTCTTTGTTATCACTGTGGGTTATGCTGGGAGTGGTAGATTGGAATTAACTTGGTAGAATTCCAATAATGAATTTTTGGGATTGTAAATTTAGACTTCTTGGGCCAAGGTGAGAACCAGAAAGGGCCTCTGACAATTAGATATAGTCACAACAGAGCCACAACCCTATTTCTTGGTAGCAATTTTCTGTGGCAGTCACCTTTTTGTCACTGTGATGAAAGGCTTGAGTCAGATCAATTTAGGAAGAAAAGAGTATTTTAGCTCATGCTTTCAGAAGTTTTAGTTTGTGGTCCTTGGTTATAGAGAACCTTTCTGGTCCTCATTTCTGTCCAGGAAGTTTATATTTGTAATGCCATTGATAAGTTCTTGGAATCACATCTGATTAATTCCAGTCTACCACTTTGAGTGCTACCTATGGCAAGAATAAAGACACTAGAGCATATTTCTAGTTATGGGAAGCCAAGGGGTCCTGAGTCCAGCCATAGTGATGGCTATTCAGAACCAAGGCCTCTACCCAGGACCAAGCCAAGGATAAATGACTGACAATGGCAGAAAGTAGGTGAGTAGTGTGAGCTGGGCAGGTAGGAGACTGTATTCACTTCTGCAATACGCAGAGTGAAGGATAGGCAGAGAATAATCTGCATTACACAATTGAGACAGTATCTAATGTATTGGGGTCCAGTGCTTCAGCTCTGATGTGTAATCTTTCAAGTCCTAGGAAGTCATAGCCTCTGTCTCGAGGCTTGATCTCAGTGGACAGCATGAAACATTTTCTCTTCATCCCATCTCAACCTGGCTCATATTAAAAAATAGTAAGTGGGGGTTACTGAGGAAATATGCGTGTCATCTTCAACGACTACCACCAGCACCTCAATTAGACCAATATGCATTGCTTAAGGCCCATGGAAAGGATAAGGAAAAGTCCTAGCCAGTTCTGTACATATCACTACGTGGAAATAGGGCCAGCCACAGCCAAATGGAGACAACTGCTTTTGTTTTAAGCAGCATCACCCAGGTGATCCTCCCCACATGGCCACCGTGCTTTCAGCCTGTGGCAGCACATCACGTGGTAGTAAATGCATGAGATAAAAGAGGACACATTTCTTGGTGTCCAGAAAGCAGAGAGGAAGGAACTAGGGATCCCAATATCCACTTCAAAGTATGTCCCAGTGCCACTTCTTTCCACTAGCCACCTTTTAGAGATTTCACCACTGCAAATAATATCACAGGCTGGGGACCAGGCCTAGTTTATGGGCTTCTGGGGGACATTTAAGATCAATCCATTACTATGAAAGAAACTGAAAATGTTTCTATCACTGTGTACAATTTTAAATAAGTATGCTTAATGTGAGCTACACAGTAAGAAAATTGTCACTGTCCTAAAACTTGGAGAATTCCTTAAACTCTCATGGTCAGTTTATTAATATACTAATAGGAACTCAGTTATTTTTATGAATTGTGAGCTTGTTGGCTCCACCGCCCTTTTTTTCTACTTTAATTTCAGAAAAATTAGTACCTTGAATCTTTTTTTTTTTTTTTTTTTTGAGGGACTGGGGTTGAAACATAACCTTTCACTTGCCAGGCAGGCACTTATGCCACGGAGCTGTCTCCCCAGCTCCTTAATCTGTATCTTGAGCTTTGCACTTAATAATGAATTTGAGAAACAGGTTAAGTGATTTTCTAGTGTGCTGGGTTTTTTGTTTGTGTGTTTTTGTTTTTCCTGTTAAGAGGATTGAACACAAGGCCTTTACACTGAGCTAAATCTACAGCCCATTCAATTATTTTTTATTTATTTAATTTTTACTTTGAGATAGGATCTCATTAAACTACTGAATTGTTCAGACTGTGCTTGACCTTGCAATTCTTCTGCTTTAAACGCCCAGAATATTGGAATTATGGGACTACGGTTCCAAGCATGACTAATTTTAACATTTTAAAAAAGGTAATGATTGACATTTTATGCTTTGTGAACACATTTGTATAAATCATTTATACAAGAAAGCTGATTTGATAGCTTTTTCTAAACCTACCCCAGGGCTCTGCACAAGTAACTAATCATGCAGGTTTTAGGATTGCAGAAGATCTTGGAGAGCTTTTTAAAAAGAATTATTATTATATTTTAATGTATTAGTACAGGGTCTACAGGAGCTCCCTACACAGATTGGACTTATAGCGATCCTCCTGCTTTCAGCCTCCCAAGCACTGAGATTACGGGTGTGCGCCACTATGCCCAGTCTGAAGTCTTAGAGTTTTAAAGTATCTTAAAAGTATAATCTTAAAGAGTTAAGTCATAAGAGCTATGACAAATTGCTTGTTGTTCTTTAGCATTTATTGTACTGTTCTTCCTCAGTAGTAGATTTCTCAACAAGGCATATCCTCATCAAAATAGAAGTTAGGTTTTTTTTCTTCAGTTCTGAATATATATATGCCAGTCCTTTACTAAGACCAATTTCCTCATTTACAAATCAGAAATAACACCTGCTTCCCAAGATTCTGTGTTCCACTAGCATGTCTGACTCCTTCATCTGCGGTTGCCCGGAGAAATGGCTGTCTCTACAGCTTACAAGGGGAGAGCTTTAGTTTAGCTCTTGGTTTCAGAGGACCCAGTCTATGGTTTGCTAGCTTTGAAACCAAAATAGAGTGGCCAAAGCACTTGTGGTGGAAAGTTACTCAGGGCATGCAGATGAGGGAGCAGCAAGAACAGGAAGAGCCTGAGAGATAGATCTATGTTATCCAAAGACACCCTCAGGGACCCACTCCCTTCACTGGACCCCCTTTCGTAACATCATACTCTGTTATGAATTTATCAGTGGGCTGGTCCACTGAGTATAGCACCCCTATGATCCAGTCACCTTCCACAAGCACCACCTAGGAACGTATGAGATGGTTAGGGTACATTATAAATCTAAATTGTAACACTGGCTAATTTGTGTCCCATTGTCTGGCTCTTACTAAAACAACTAGGTGGTCATTAAGACTAAAACAGATTGGATATTTTTCATTGCTTGCATATTAAATACAAATCTCAAATCTCTCTAGTTGTCATGAAAGTGAGGCACCTTTGGAAATAAACCTTAAAAATCAAGTCCAAAGGCCATGAGTGGGTACTTAATATTACTGCCCCCTCACTTCTCTATGTAGGTAGTTTCATCCAGTGTTAAGCTGCCCTTTGCTCTTCATGCCCTAGCTTGGGAGCCGCTCTCAGTCCTTCACGTATACTAAGTTTGTGTTACCTTTGAGTCTGAGCCCTTTTAAACATTCATTTAGAATCTATGTTCTTCTATTTGTTTTGATGAATTTGTAATTCCGTTTTCAGTTCTCATTTGAAATGTTCTTTTGTTTGGAGGATCCCTTGACATTTTGCACTTAGATCAGTTCCCTCTGAGCCCTACTTACAGAAAATCACTTTCTTCATGGAAAATGTAACAGTTTAACCTATACACACACGGGTATTTCTTTCCTATTTCTTTCTTCCACTAGGTTCCAATCTATGAAGGAAATATCCATATCAGATTTCTTTGCCATTTTCTCCTTATTGCTCAGCACGTTTTTGCATCTGTCATGAGTTTAATAAGTTTAAGTCACGGGGCATAGAGGCACACACCTGTAATTCCAGCATCCATGAGGCCAAGGCAAGAGGATCATTGTGAGTTTGAGGCCAGCCTGGGCTACAAAATGAGCTCAAGGCCAGTTTGAGCTGCACAGAGAGACCCATTCTCAAAAAGACAAAAACAACAAAAAAGTCAAATGAAAAAACTGTATGATGTGCATGTTAGGCAGTGAAATTTTTAAAAAAATTTTATTTTCAGCATGAAAATATTTTCCATTTTTGATGTATTTTAATATATGTTCTTCAACGTATGCTTTGACTGATTTTTGATTTTTTTGAGTAATAGGCTAATACAGAAATAATTTGCAGCCTTCAATAATCTTATCCCCAACTGCAAGTCTGCAATATTTTGGTTTCATTTTATTCTGCAAACAAACCTTGTTATTATGGGTAAATGTTAATGTGTTAATCCCAGAAATTCAGAAAAACATGTTAACTTTTATACTGTGTTTTGAGCATGTCTAATATTTTTCATATCTGTACACAGAAAAATTTACAAGGAATAATAACTCTAAAATTGTATAAAAGAACATTACCCGGGGGCCAGGGAGATAGCTCCATAGCACAAATGCCTGCCTGGCAAGTGCAAGGTTGTGCGTTTGAACCTCGGTCCCACCAAAAAAAAAAAAATAATAATAATAATAAAATTAAAACATAAAAAATCCTCAACCCTCAAAAGAACATTACCTACATATTACATTTATTCCATGCACATTTTTTAAAATCAGCACCTACGCTGCTTAGCATACTTCATATCTTGATGCGGAAATGAACAGAAGAACAATAAAAATACTAAAAATGCGTTGCACAATTCCATGTTAGGTTTCACCCACCTCTCTTCTTGAAACAGGAAATTAGAAGCGCATCGTTATGCGGCCGCAGGAAGAAATCAATGCATGTCCCACAGGAGGGAAAAACGAAAGAGGCACTGACATTGTCAGAGTGCCGGTAGAAGCTTCTACTGAGCTATTTTTGCTCTTAGAGCACTGTAGGGACCCGGGGATCTGCAGCGCAAGCGTTGCTCCCAGGGCTTTGATCTACACAGCTTCCGCCCAGCGGGCCGCCAGGGCCCTGCGTTCCCGCCCGAGCGGGTGTTGCTCAGCTGAGCAGCCTTTGCAGTTGAGAGTGCTGAGGTAGCATTGCACAAACGGCCAGGTGGAGCTCCAGGAAGCGCTTTTCCATATATGCTGCTGACCCACCGAAAAACACAAACACCGTGCTGGTGCAAAAATGACAGCCAGGTCATTGCCCCTGTTATTGGTTGGCTTTCTCTCTCTCTCTCTCTCTCTCTCTCTCTCTCTCTCTCTCTCTCTGTCTCTCTCTGTCTCTCTCTCCCTCTCCCTGTCCCTCTCCCTTCCTCTCTCTCCTCCCTCTCTCTCTCTCTCTCTCTCCTTAGTTTTTGCTCTGCTTTGAACCTGTTGAAAATATCTACAGGATTCTCATTTACGAGGCTGTTTGAAAATTTATTTATTTATTTATTATTATTTTTATTTTTATTATTATTATTATTTTGGCTTTTTGAGACAGGGTCTCACTGTGCAGTTCAGGCTGGCTTTGAGCTCACTTTTGTAGCCCAGGCTGGTCTCGAACTCGCAGCGATCCTCCTGCCTCAGCCTCCCAAGTGCTGGGATTACAGGTGTGAGCCACCACGCCGGGCTCTCAAGGCTGTTTGAAAATTTAAAGCTGAACAACTGAGTTGAAGACAGCACTGCAATACACCAAATACTGTCAAATTCATATTATTTTAAAAATAATATTAATACAAAAAACATAACCGTTGTCATTTGTAACTTTTAAGTACTACTTTGTATTCTCTTTATAAAAAATATAAAAAATAAAAGCTGTTCTGTGTACATATTAGTTGCTTAAAATAAACCCCACCGCTCAGGCAAAACAGAGCAGTTATTTTCTGGTTTTTGCATTTTGTCTTTTCAGTCCTGGGACTGAGACCACACTCTTCCCACTAAGCAACATGTCCAGGCCATTTTTAGTTTTTATTTTGATGCAGGATTTCAGCAAAACTCTGCACTGTTACTGTGCTGTTGAGACTGGCCCTAACTTGTGATCTTCCCTCTGGGGGGCCTCCTCAAGCACTGGGATTACAGAATGCACCACGGTGTCTGACTACAGATGCTTTTAAAAGGCCATTCCTGGGCCTGGCGGGATGGCTCAGTGGTCTAAAGCGCCTGCTTGGGAAAGCTTGGGTGGCTTCAGGGACCGGTTCGATCCCCGGCACCACATGCTGTGCTAGCCCTGCTCTCAGGGCAGGCTGAGCCGGCCAAGAAATGAGTGAATAAACAAATAAAGGTTCTGAAAGAAGAAAAATAAATAAATAAATAATTAAAAATTAAAAAAAAAAAAAATAAAAGGCCATTCCCTCCATGACAGTCACAACATTTGTGAAGTTCTCATCCACTTTAGAATATATTAGTCAGCTTTCTGTTGCTGTGACGAAATAATTGAGATAATCAGTATGTGAGAAGAATAGTCTTGGCTCGTGGTTTCAGACCATTTGGCTGTGTTGGTTTAGGTGTCTGGGAGCTCAGTACCTCATCATGACTGGAGTGTGCACCGGAAGAAGACTGCTCATGGCGGCAATAAAGCAGAGAAGCGGACAGGGAGGGTGATTAGGGTCCCATTATTGCCCACTGGCCTAGCTTCCTCCCACAAAGCTGCATCTTCCAAAGGTCTCACCACTTTCCAACAGCATCATCAGTAGGTGACCAAGACTTCATACAAGCCCTTGGGGGACCCTTAAAAGTCAAATTGTAACAAACTCTACATGGTTGAGTTCCTAGTGATGGGCAGAGCGGGGATTCCCACCCAAGGTGCGTTAATTTCAACCCAGTGCTCTTTCCCTTATGTTGATTGTGGGAGTTGGTTCTTTCCTAAGACTGTTAAAATTGGGAAGAAGAAAACCCTGAGGAGAAGCTGCACCAAAAGCCCGTCGGTGGGCATGGGGTTTCCTCAAGGGGCTGATTCCCAAATTAAGAGTGTTTCAGAATCCAAAACCAGAAAAGAACAAGAGAAACAAGGTAGAGAAGCATAGATACTGCACAATTTCTCATTGGTAGCTACAGTTACAGAGCAAGAAGAAATCTATCTATCTATCTATCTATCTATCTATCTATCTTTCCTCCTCTCTCTCTCTCTCTATATATATATACATAGAGAGAAATAAGAAAGGATTTTGAATGTTTTCAACAAAGAAAAGATAAGTGCAATGTTTAAAACTAATTTAAATGTAACACTGTACAAATATGTAAACATTACATGGAACCACATCAATGAGCTCAATTTGCATGTCTATGTAGTAACTAAAATGCATTTAAGTTGTTTAAAAAAGGGAAAATTTAACAACACATGGGTGACAGTTTTGGAAGCTGGAGCTGTGTAAACTTGACTAGGCTAAAGGGAGGCTCAGAGAGCTGGTAAATACTATTTCTGGATGTGTCCATGAGGACAGTATCAGAACAGTTTGTCATCTGAGTCAGTCTGCTGAGAAAAGGAGTCCCACACTGGACATGGAACGGCGTCCAGTCCTCTGAGGGCCTTGACAAAACAAAAAGGCAAGAAAGAGTTGCTTCGCTCCTCCTGAGCTGGACTTGAGATTTATCCTGCCTCAGACACGGGACACTGAAGCTCGTGGTTCTGGAGTGCTTGGACTCTAGGGCTTACGTCATCAGCTCTCTTGGTTTTCAGGCCTTTGGATTTGGACTGAATTACATGCCTGGCTTTCCCATTTCTTTTGCTTGAAGACAGCAGAGGATGGAATTTCTGCATTCCACTGCATAACTGAGTGCACTGATTCCTATCATCTCCATAATCTCTATGTATGTATAGATATAGAAATATAATGTATGATTTTGTTTCTCTGGAGAACTGACTGATGCAGAGCTCATATTTTGAATTTGCAGTATTTTATTTCTAACATACAGAGTAATTCCTGCCAGATCCCTCGTTCCTTCCACCTCAGTTCTGCTTTGCAGAATAATCAAGGACAATTCTACTTGACAGATTAGATTGTTGCCACACAGGACTGAGGCGTGAGTCTTTTTTGTTAGTCTATAAGAAGACACATCAGCTATCTTCTGTCTCCTGTCTCCTACTGTGCTCTGCCCAAATGATTTTGCAAGGCAGCTGCCAGCCTCACCAACTTCCCACCCACTACCCAGTTCAGAGCCTACAGGTCTACACTAACCAGGACCACTAGGTGGCAGACCGGACCCACGTAGTGATTTCCTGCAGCCTTTGAAGGTGGCCATAGGGATCCTTTGCCCTTTTCAACCAATCTGACTTTTATCAGTGTACCGCCTTTCTAGAAACAAAGACCTCAGAATCCTGACAATAGACAAAAGTAGAACAGAATATCTTTTTTTTTTTTTAATGTCTTCCTGTATTAGACATTTACAGTTGCCATCCTGAGTCTAGATGGAAAACAAATTGGCTTACTTTGGCTCAGCAAGTGTAAAATAAGTGTGAGGGTCTCTGTTATAGAAACACCCCGAATTAAAAGAAGGAATGTGGAATGTGAAACAACTTTATTCCTCTTTCTATGATAAGTCATGTATTTACATGTTATGGCTGCTTAGACCACTGAACGGTGTCCCTAGCCCCAGTATGTTAATCTTTATGTAACCCTGCTGCCTGGAATAAATAATCTGCTGCCTCGAGTAGACCTCTGAGAAGAAACCAAGTATGTGCTGGGCACACCCTGTGCTTCCTGTTGGCAGTGACCTGCCTCCGTGTGTCACAGTAGGATGCCCACACGGATTTGTGGTGTGGCAGCACTTTTACGGTGTCTTCTATTTTAAAACATTTCATCCCCCCATGGTTAGTGGGTCGTACCAGTCTTTGAGCCCTTCTGCGCCAATGAACACATAGACATACATCCTCTCCGGTGCCTCCTCTGCTGAGGCTCAACAATTCCTATTAGACTTCCCAGTGTGTCTCCAGCCTCCTCGTGAAGTTGGCAGGTTGCTGCCACACAGGGCCCCTCCACAAGCTTCACGCCTCCTCCAGGAATAATCCTTTGGTCTGGATGACCGCCATGCCAGTGACCAGCTTTTCTGGGCTTCAGCGACAGCGGCACAGGCGAGCAGTCTGCTTCCCGTAGCCCTCACAGGCGCGGGTCTGGTTGGATTTAAACACTATCCACCTTCAGCCTGAGTGGTTTAATCACTTTTGGGACTGCATTCTGCCTTGTGCCCACACAGCTGTGCATCACAGGGTTGTACACATGTTGGCATGTTCTGCAGAACTGCTCCTTCTATAGTTCATTCTCCTACTTTATCCTCTGACCATGCAAGATCCTTGTGAGATAGGAGAGAAGGGTGTGGCTCGGAAATAGGCATGCCTTGGTAATTAGAAGGTCCTAGCTGGGTATGGTGGCTCACGCCTGTAATCTCAGCACTCCGGAGGCTGAGGCAGGAGGATCGGTGTGAGTTCGAGACTAGCCTGGGCTACAAAAGTGAGCTCAAGGCCAGCTTGAACTGCATGGTGAGACCCTGTCTCAAAAAGAGAAAGGAGGGGCTGGGGAGATAGCTCCAAGGCACAAGTGCCTGCTGGGCAAGTGCAAGGTCGTGAGTTCGAACCCTGGTCCCACACACACACAAAAAAACAGGAAAAAAAAAAAAAAAACAGGTCCTGACACATGAGCAGAATAGCTGCCAAAGTCCTACACGTGGAATTCAGTTAGGGTTTCAATAGAATGGTCTGCCTGGGAGATAGCTCAGACATAAGTACCTGCCTGACAATCAAAATATCCTGAATTTGATTCCAGGTCCAAAAAACTCACAAAACAACAACAACAACAACAAAAAAAAAATACCCTGACATTAGAATGGCCTAAACCTGACTTCAGCCTGTGGTATGGGATCCCATCACCACCTCTCAGAGTCCAGATATAGAAATTCTTATGGGTTTACTCCACATTCTCATCGCTTTTACTTTCTCAAATAAACTTTGCCACAGCCTTTTGCTCCTTTCATTCAACTCTTTATTTGAGGCAAGAAGAACCTGAAACCCAATTCCGGAAGAAGCATCAATCCAGAACGCAGTGATGGTTAGCTGGAGAAACACTTTCTAGGACCTACCTACCTCATAGCAGCTTTTTTATTTCATTTATGACACCAATCGGAACTTCTAGATTTTCTATTTGCTTTTTTAACTTAGATTTTATAATTCTTCATTAGAATGTAGTTTGCATGGGCCCAGAGATCATGTCTGTATTTTATTCATTTAGCAATTTCATCTCTAAGCAGATATTTATTGCATGTCTACTACCTGTCAGTTATTAGGCTGGCGGACACAAAACATATCTCTTGAGTAATGGTAACTCCTTTAAAAAAAATAAGAATAATGGATCACTCCAGAAGGAACCCTCCCTTTGAAAAGTATTTTGCATATCAATGCAGAAAAGCAGTAAGGCAGGACTTTACACTCTTAGGATTTATCATAAGCAGATAATGTTCAGATAGCTATTCCAAGATAACCAGAGTCTTATGAGGAAAGGAAGAGACTCACCAATCCCATGATCTATTTAGGTATAGCATGTATAGAACCAAAGGGAGGATACCTGCCATAATCTATCACAAGTTACTTCAACAAAGTACTGCATAAAAAATTTTGTTGGTGAGATGAGACAACTGACCCAGACATTTGAGTCTAATTTAGAGATTGTCTATCTCTGTCATTTACTGTAGTGACTTCTTGACTTAGAGTTGTATAAATCTGACAGGATGAAGGTTAATAATGAGTGCATTAAAGATCAGGTTTTTGGTCTCCGGCATTTACCTTTTACCAGTTCAACCACCTATACAAAGCTTTAAGACTTTGGGGGCCAGGGAGATAGCTCAGGGGCACAAGTGCCTACCTGGCAAGTGCAAGGTCCTGAGTTCAATCCCTGGCTCTGCACAAAAAAAAAAAAAAAAAAAAAAGACCTTGGAAGTGAGTCGTGGTGGTTACCTTATTAGTACTAAGAGGTTCAAGAAACTTAATTCTGGAAGATCTGATGATGATGAACAAATTTCCCCCATGATTTTTGTTTTTGTTGGATTTTGGCATAGCTTATTTTTATTGGTTTTAGTCACTTAACTATTTCAGCTTAAAGGAACAACAAAAAAAGATACTGTATTGTGGGACTAGGCTTCTTTTGATCAAAGATAGGATAGGAAATCTAGGCAATTCAGCATATCTGGAGTAGAAAAATCAGTTATACAATGTATGCACTCATAAAATTCATTTCTAAGAGTATGGGTTCTAAGAAGCCCAGGCACCATGAAAATGCAGAAGAATTACTTTGTTCAGGCCAAGGAATCTAAAAATATGACCCATTTTTTTGTGGACAGATATCAATTTGATGTCACAGATTCTTATCTTCTTTGGCTCTTTGATGCTGGGACTTGATGTCAAAAGTTAATCTTCACTCCTTTCTAGCATTATTGTCTTCTGTAATAAAACTTTTATTTTAATGCTATTCTGTGGTGAATTACTTTGCTTTCCCTACAGATACAAAACCCCACAGTACTGTCTGAAAACTACTGTGTATGTTTGTAAGCATTATCCATGCATCCTAGGAACCAAACCATTAAGGTATGTGCATGCAGTGAGACTCCCTGTTGTAGAACTCTAGCTGGTACCACACAGTCACAGGAGGGGCGTTCAAGTACTGAAGAGTTTTCTAGCTGGGCTCCACCTCTGTAATATCCTCAAATCCCACCTCCTTCATTTACAAATTAAAACTTGGAGTAAAATAGGAATACTCTTTAGGGTTCAGATGCTGCTTTTGACAAATGGGGACCTCAAAATCACCAATGTTATAGGATGAGCATGGTTATGAAGTGCTCCTGAAAGTTCTCAGAAAAGTAGTATCACTTTTATGTTTTTATTAGTCTTTTGATTAGATCTCATTGCTGGTCACTATTTTCCTTAAAATATTCTGCTTAATGATAACTTATTTTTCTCAGTTTGGTTTCACTATTGCCATTTACTTTTGAAGACTGGACCAGGGAGATACTTCCGTGGCACAAGTGCTTGCCTGTCAAGTGCCAGGTTGTGAGTTCGAACCCTGGTCCTACCAAACAAAAAGAAGAAGAAGAAGAAGAAGAAGAAGAAGAAGAAGAAGAAGAAGAAGAAGAAGAAGAAGAGGAAGAAGAAGAAGAAGAGGAAGAGGAAGAGGAAGAGGAAGAGGAAGAGGAAGAGGAAGAAGAAGAAGAAGAAGAAGAAGAAGAAGAAGAAGAAGAAGAAGAAGAAGAAGAAGAAGAAGAAGAAGAAGAAGAAGAAGAAGAAGAAGAGGAAGAAGAAGAAGAAGAATTCAGCAGTCCAGGTATGCTGAGATAATTATTTCTACTTTCAAAATTTCTTTTCTCTGCTTCACTTGTTCAGCTTTGGGTCATGACGTGATTGTGACAATGTGTAATTAGTAGAATAACCCTTCAGTCACATTCTCTATCTACATTGGCACATACAAATATATATGTAATGATACTATTTACTATTAAGGAGTCTTGCAGACATGGTTCTGTTAGCCTTTGCTCTGTGCACATTACCCAAAAGGGCCTACCCATATCTGAAAATTCTATAGCTTTAAATCTAGACATCACAGTCTACAAAGATGGAGAATGGATGACTTCCTTGCTGGAGGTCATTCTATTCCTTTTCTCAAAAATCTGGAGGTGCTTTTTTTTTTTTTTTGTCTTTTTGAGACAGGGTCTCACCATGCAGTTCAGGCTGGCCTTGAGCTCACTTTGGTAGCCCAGGCTGGTCTCAAACTCTCACCGATCCTCCTGCCTCAGCCTCCTGAGTGCTGGGATTACAGGCGTGTGCCACCACAACTGGCTAGGAGGTGCTTTTCTAAGAGGTGACTTGTTTCTTTTGACTGTCATTGCTTGGCTTTTCATAAAATAAAAGCAGCTCCATCTCCCCCAGCTTTTAGTCAAACAAAAGCAATAAAAGAAAATAAGAGATGTGTGTGGATTTTATTTTCTTGTTCAACTCTGTAGTTTGTTTTATAAGATGTTGATTATGATATTTGCAGCTGTGTTTGGCCTGTCCATGACATGCTGAAATCATTTGACTTAGGTGAGAAAAGTTAAAATTTCAGTTTTTACAGTAACATTAATGAAAGCATTCATAACTATTAACTAAAACATCATACAAAGTTATTTTTTAGAGCTGTATCAAAAGAATATAATTTCACAACTGTCTTATGGTGAACTCAATGAATTGAAGTCTTCCTTGAAAAGCCTTATTAAATTGAGAACCATCATGTTGTTTTTGTCTTAATGAGTATAACACTTCTAATTATGTCAGTGATATTTTCCCTGGTGATGAATTCTCTACAGACTTCTGAGGTAGTGTCAACTGCATTTCGAATTCGTTTAGCTTTTATAGTGAGATTTTCATCTTTCCAAAAACATTTAAGTCATAAGAACAATTTATTAGAAAGTCATTTAATTAGTTTGTACTATCAATGGACTTCTTTGTCTTTTTTGAGGGGGAGGTCTCCCTAGTGGTTCAGGCTGGCCTTGAACTTACTATCTAGTCCAGAGTGGCTTTGAACTCTCAGTGATCCTCCTTCCTCAGCCTGAGTGTGAGGAGTATAGGAATGCGTATCTGGCTTTGGATTATTTCTTGAAGGACTTGCAAAAGCCAATGTGTTTAAGACTTACCCAATGTGGTACCCCAGCCCCTTCCTTTCTTTGTTTCCTGGTCCTGAGGTTATGACCTTACTCTTTTTTTTCCATATGGTTCTACCCAGAAAATAGAGCTGTGTTTATAATCCTGCCTTTTCCCCAGTAGGAATTTTATAGACAACTTCTATAGAAAGTTCACAGATCAAGCAATCATCAGCATAACATTTGAGTAATGAGTATCAGAGCCTAGGAACATAAAATTTGGGAGCACATTAAGATACTCAGAAAAATGCTACAAGAAGCTGGCTGTGGTGGTACAGGCCTATAATTGTAACATGCAGGAGGCCAAAGCATGTGGATTGCTGATAGTTTGGGGCTAGTTCAGGCCACATCCTGAGTTTGAGTCCAGCCCCAAGTACATAGCGAGACTCTCAACACTAAAAATAAAAACACATTTAAAAAAATCTCAGTTATATGAATGTTCTCAAAGGTACCAGGTATAAAATTGTTATTCTATCAAAACACTTCTGCTAATAGTACATACATTCTGTTTGCCTTATTGGCACTAACAAGATTTTCAGGTTTTGGTTTTATACATGACTTATTATGTGAAAGTTATATTTAAATATACTTTCTCATTGATGATTGTGCTATTAAAAGGATCTGAACAAGACCAGAGATATAGCATAGCAGTCTGAGCATCTGCCTGGGAAGCACAAGGACCTGGACTCAAACCCTGATACTGCACGCTGTGCGGGCCCCAATCTAGGTGCATTCAGCTGGCCCCTGAAACTGGGTATGGTGGTGCACGCCTATAATCCCAGCACTGGGGAGGCTCAGATGGGAGCATCACTATGAGTTGAGCTGCATAGTGAGACCCTGTACCAAATACATAAAATAAGATAAAAAAGAATTTAAACCATTAGAACATGGTAGTAGAACATTTACTACCACACTTTTGTAATCCATTTTAACATTTTCCATTTCATCTATCATTATGTTAGATAGAGAAAAGATTAAGATACACTGAACTGACCACATATACTCTATCTCACGGCCCAGGAACAAAATAAATTTGTTTCCAAGTATGGGATTTTGGGCACCAACATACCCGTGGAGAGCATTTTAAACATTAAGATAGGACAACTATGTTGGTAACATTCTTGGATCACATCATGAGTATTTTTTTTTTTTTTATCATGAGTATTTTAGAAAATATTTCACTAAAGAGAAAGCTAGCACTGCAAAAACACCAAAAGAAAAAGTTAGGAATTGGAAACAAGGCCTAGTAACTAGTCGGCAATGTCTCTTCCTTGATCTCTAGAAGAGCCCTTGGGTGAGGATGTTTGTATTCACTTTATTTTGCAGATGTACAAGTACCAGTTGAGGGAGTTCACCTGCACCAAGATTATAAAAATACTAAATGGTACAAATTGAATTAATAGCCAGCCTTCTCTGGTACCAAGTATGTGCTCTTAACTGTAATAGCAAAATGCTTCCAAGAAAGTTAAAAGACACAGTTAAGAATTAGTATAAAAATATCTTGTGGTAGCCGGGCGTGGTGGCACACGCCTGTAATCCCAGCACTCAGGTGGCTGAGGCAGGAGGATCGGTGCGAGCTCAAGACCAGCCTGGGCTACCAAAGTGAGCTCAAGGCCAGCCTCAACTGCACAGTGAGACCCTGTCTCAAAAAGAAAAAAAAAAAAATCTTGTGGAAATCATCAAACTTATTTATGAAGTAACTTTGGAAAGAAAAACATATGAAATTATTTCACACCTGATTTTCTACAAAGAGCAAATGCTCTCTCCTTTCTGATCTGTCACACATGCTCAGAAGGCCCCTGTTGGCCACAGCTATGCCTCTCACATGGACACTGCCTTTAATTCCATAGTCACTGGGCACAGGGGTGGGAGAGGCAGGCCATGCTGTCTGTGGGTTCTTCACCTCACACACTTCCTTTGCGGTTTTATGAGTTTACAGGTGCTGCTACCACCCGGCCTGCGGTTTTGAACTTAGAGGAGTGGAGGTGGCTAGCCGTCCCATTGTTTTCTCTAGGACCAGTAGCTGTGATAATTTATTGTACATACCTGGTTTACCATGCTGAGATTCCCCAGGAATTAGACAGCCCCAGGCTCCTATGTTTGTGTCTATCTTGGTGCACTAGGATGCCAAGGTAGTAGGACACAGTGACACTTCCCTAACCCCTCTCTCTTTCTCTCTGTCTCTCCTTCTGCTCTTCCATCTTGAGTCTGTCCCAAGGCCTTACTCCCCTCTCTCTTCCTCTTGTTCTCTGTTAGGGTGTTACTCAAAACAGTGGGGCTGGCTGGCAAGTGTAATGCCTTACATTTGATCCCTAGTACAAAAGCTTGGAGTTGGAAACCAAGAAAGAACAAGCAAACAAAAAGCTCTTCTGCACTGTTTCGTCCCCAACATCTTAACATATTAAGAACGTCTACAGCCTTTGAGCCATTCAGTAGTACACAGTGACAATGAAAGCTCCTACTCTGCCATTCGTAGCAACATGGGTAGAACTTGAAGTCTATTAGGCTGAGCAAAGTAAGACAACCACCACATGATCTAATTTATGCATAAAGACTGAAAAGTCCATCTGGTGGAAGGTGGAAAGAAAATTGCAGTCTCTAGAGACTGGGATGGGAAGGGAATGGGTGAAGGAGAAAAATTCAATACAAGCCACTAAAATAGAAAAAGGATGAATGAGTTTAGGTTTTTTTTTTTGTTGTTGTTGTTGTTGTTTTTAGGTAGTGTCTCACTATGTAGTTCAGGTTACCCATGAACTCACTGTGTAGCCCAGGCTGGTCTTGAACTCACAGAGTCACTCAGTCTCTTGAGTGTGGAGATTATAGGCATGTATCACCTTCCCCAAGGTACTTATGAGAGAAATATATATACTCAGCCTGAGTCTACCAAGACAGTTCTTTCAGAGCCTATGGCAAAGATACAGAGAAGGGAAACACTGAAGCATTTTCACAAGCATATATGGGCTGCTGTCAGTCCCCAGGCCCCACGTCTCTTAGGCTTCAGGTATCGCATACATGTAACACACATTTCTTTTTTTTTTTCTTTTTTTTTGTCTTTTTGAGACAGGGTCTCGCTATGCAGCTCAGGCTGGCCTTGAGCTCACTTTCGTAGTCCAGGCTGGTCTCGAACTTGCACCGATCCTCCTGCCTCAGCCTCCCAAGTGCTGGGATTACAGGCGTGCGCCACCACGCCCGGTTGTAACACACATTTCCATGCTGGCTTTTGCCTTTCTCTCAGCTCCAGACGAGGCGAGAGGCTGAAATGTTGGCGGGAAAGAAGGGATCTTCCGACACACTGAGCAGTGCCTGAACCTGCCTCTTACACTAGAAATGCCAAATGCAGGAAAAAAGTAGAGCAAAGGGAAAGAGATGTTTTCCTTTTATTCTGTTAAATAGGAGGATTGGTCGGTCTGGGAAGGTTTTTTTTTTTTTTTTTTTTTTTCGCATCAGCACATCAATCATCCCCGGCAAGAGGTAGAACAGATGTGTGCTGCTTCTAATGTAAATTCAGTTACTGCTATACTCTCTCAAGTAAATAGTTGGTTTACAAAAACATAAAAAAGGGTATTAATTGAGAATAAGAGACTAGGCAAAATGCCATAGGCTTGACAGGCTACAATTTTGTACATCCTTAGATTTCTAAATGTCTGTGTAAACGTGTGTAACTGCTTTTATCACATTCTATAGAGATTTATTAGAATATCAATGATTGAAGGAAAATGCCAATGTCAAGCTAAGTTTAAGATGTTTGATATTCAGAAAGGCAGTGAGGTTGAGCTCAATTACCTATGTTACAGAGTAATAGTATCATGAAACTTGGCTGTTGAAGGGTTGAGAATGTAAGTTAACAGATCAAAAATTGGAGAAAAAGAAGGGCTACGAGGATAGCCATCATTTTGGCTCTAGCCCTTCAAGGTCAGTGAGGACTCAGGACATAAGAGAACCTGTGCTGTAACAACCTATAACTCAGTGGTTTCTGAAATTTTCTGGTCAAGGAGATTATGGGGCCTCAGAGGAAAGGGATAAATGAAGTATAGTGTGTCTAGGGAGTCACCTGGGGAGAAAACATTCTCTCAGGCTTTCACAGAGAGCAAACTGGTCAAGCAATGACCATGACTCATCCCGATGGCTGACACTGACAACAGTTCTACAAAGCACTGTAGATGGTTCCAAAGTTAATCCTGAGGAGATTTGACCTTGGAAAATACAAATGATGAAAGTTCTGTTAGACAGGTCTTGCTTTGGCTTGCCCTTGATCACCCAGCATAAAAGCTTAATTACGAGGCATAAAACACAGAGCTAGATTGGTATGGTGAGCTGTAAGAGGCTTAAATCAACAGCCTTCAACATTGCCAGTTTCACTGGTAACCCACTGCAATTATGGAACATTGGACTATGTATTCAACTACTTCCTCTAGTTCAAAGAGAAGAAAACTTTTTCTTTTTCTCCTCCTCCTCTTTCTTCTTCTTCTTTCTTTTTTTCTCAACCAGTATTGATTAGAAAATTTATCATGTCTACACCCTGTGCTCTGTGTAACTTTCACGAGGACAACCATATGCAGTGTGTCAATTATTGCAAGCCTGCTACTAACAAGTTTTGAAACTCTCATACTGTTACCTCTTATTAAAAGTAATAAAAAAGAAATTAAAAAAGAGATAGATGCCAAAAACAAAGTAATTTCTGAAAACAACAGATCTCAGTTTACTTGGTTCACTGTATTAATTCCCCATGGTTCTAACCACTACAGAACATAATTGACAACAACTTATCAGTTTGCCCCTATGGTTCTGTTTGATCCCACCTTATGAGGCTCACCGCTCTATTCCTGCCCCACTGAAACTCTTGTTCTATTGTGTACAATAAAGTCTGAGCTAATTATGAATTGCAACTAAAGCCAAGTGAACTTATAACTAAAAATAAATAACTAAAAAATAAAGATTATAGGTACTTCAATTCAGCAAAATAGCCCAATATATTTCAATGGTCTATAACAGTCATAGGTTACCAGCAGAACTGGCAACTGTCAGAATTGCTGACTTAAACCTTTTATAGCTCAGCATATTAATGTAGCTTTACTTTTTATACCTCATGGTTATATTTTTTTTTGCTGGATGGGTAAGACTAAATTAAAGGAAGACCTATATAACTAAAAATGCAACTTTTGTATCTGACAAGATCAGTCAAATCCCCTCAGGACGTATCCTGAAACCATGTACAGTACCTTTGTAGATCTTTTGTCGGGGTTAGCCATCTGACAAAAAATTAAAATATGTACTTCTCAAAAAAAAAAAAAAAAAACAGAAGAGTTCTGTGTTTCCCTTTCTTCATTCATCCTTTGGGTTTCGTGGTGTTTCAGGATGACTGATTTTTGGCTTTGCAAAGAGGACGTATGGGTGGGTTGGGTTCTGGAGAATCTGCTGGTGACATGACAAACAGCCAGGCGGAAGTTGCTGCCTGAAGGTGGCTGTCTGCCCAGTGTCCTGAGTTTCATCCCCAGTACCAACAAAGCAAAACAAAAGCATAACATTAATGTAATGTTTACTTGCAGGTGATGGATTTTTTCTGAAAATTTGAGTCAGGCTGTTGCATGTTTGCCTTTGCCCAACCTGGCTATCAGGGCAAGACAAATGGCTTGCGAGGAGGCTGGCAAACATCCGAAAAAACAAAAGCCAATTTTACATATGGCTGTCAAAAATAAACTTTGAGGTTTCCTTGTATTATCTTTCAAAACCTTTCAGTCAACTTGTTCTACACTGGCAATAAAATTCTAAGAAAATATGTTACTTCTAAAGAACCAGATGGTAGATACATTATAGTTACATTATGTATTGATCAGTGAAATGCGTGTGTATTAAACAAGGTATTAAAATAGTCTACATTTTGGAGCTCACCCGTGATACTCTTTTCAGTTGTATATGTCTATGCGACCTGTGGCGGATAGTTTTTCTTTGTATTTTACTTTCTACTTAAATAATATAATGAAAAATGTCCATGCGTTGTATGACTTCATGTACTTGGAGTTTAGTGCAAGCAAATATTTTTAGTGGCAACAGAAACAGGGTTACCTTTGGGTACTGGGGTGGGTAACAGGAAACCTCTCCACTGTTGGTTTGTTGGGGCAATTAGGTAGTGAACAGGTGTGTTCAAGTGAAAATCCATGCAAATATTTGCTTCTGATTCACAGACATATCTAATTGGTTCCCATACCTCAAATATTTACTTAGGCAAAAAGAAAGAAAGCAAAATATAAGTTGTGTATTATAGTTATGAGAGGCTGTGAGGATTACAGGTGTCGGTTGTTTTCTCTGTGATGGACTGAACTTTTTCTCATCTTCGGATAATATACTATTTAAAAACTTTTATGATGGGCTGTTTCAGGGGCACCTGAATTTCGCTTTAGAAATTAACCTTCCTAATTAAGACTATTTGCTTTTAATTAGTAGACTGAGTTCTATAAGTTTTAAAATTCTTTTTTCAGTTTCATTTTCCTGTTTTCCAGCATTACAACTGCTTAGAGAAATTCTAGAACAATTTCTACAGCCATTTAAAAATTGTGCTATATTTATTTATATAGCTTCATCTGAGAAGAGCTGACCTTTTATTTATTTTTTATTTTTTGTCTTTTTGAGATAGGGCCTTGCTATCCAGCTCACTCTCTGTCCCAGGCTGGTTGTGAGCTCTCAAAGATCTTCCTGCCTAAGCTTCCTGAGTAGTGGGATTACAGGTGTGTACCGGGATTATGGGTGTGCACCACCACTCCCAGCTGAGCTGAAATTTTATAGATTTTCAAGTTAAGCACATAATTAGTCTGCCCCGTTATGATTTTATATATGACAGAAAAGGTTATGCTTCTGCCGTGTGGCAAGACTAAAGGCCATTGTTTGAATTCCTGAACTGGAGTCCTCAAGTATCTACATGCTGCTCTCTGTCCTGGTAGGAACACACAATTTCTGTTTCAATTTCCATAGGCAAAATGCAGAATTGGTCCATGTATTGTGTAACGAAAAATAGAAATAGTGGAAATGAAACTTGAGAGTCCCTTCATGAAAATATTTATGGCCAGCAAATTTATAAGGAAGCAGTTATTGTAAGAAATATTTCAGACACAAAAAAGAACCTGATGTATGTAGCTCAGCACCAAGGTGGTATAGTATTTGGTGTGGGCCAAAAGCTTAAATCATCGTGTGATCGGTTTACCAGAATATACACCTCTACGTGAGAAGGTGGTGTATGTGTAGATTTTAACTCCAAGCACTGTATCAACATCAAGTTAGAGTACGTACTATGTGAGTTCCCCTGTTAGGAGAGGTTATTTTAATTACACCCATTATAAGAGAGTCGCTGGATGTAAATTAATATCCAGGAAATCTATGATGCTTGTATCCCTTTAAATACTTACTGCCTATGGCCTCTAATTATCACTACCTTGTGTTTGCCTGTGTCTATATTTTGCACCAGCACAGGCTGTTTCTATTTTCTGATGGGTCAGCAGCATGTGGAACACATTCATGGTTTTGTGGGGTCAAAGAATCAAGCAAGTACACATATATAAAGAATTATTTAAAGACACTTTCATATAGTTGTTGAAAGCATAGTCATGTTTCTACTTGCATGTATTTTCTTTTGTTTCCTCTCATTTTTATGTATTTGGTTCAGAGTCTCACGACCCAGCTTGGACTCACTGTGACCCTGTTTTCAGCCTCCCCAGCCCTGGGATTACAGACGCAGATCACCATGCTTGGTCTTGATGGCTAGCTCAGCACGCCTAGGGGCAGGTCTGGTGTCACATGTGGTGCCAGGGATTGGACCTCAGTCGCTGCCTTTGCCTAGGCAGAGACTTAGTCTCCTGAGCTCTCTTGCCAGCCCTGGACATATGATTTTTTTTTTTTTTTTTTTTTTTTTTTTTTTTTTTTTTTTTTTTTTTTTTTTTTTTTTTTTTTTTTTTTTTTGTATTATGGCCGGCTCAGCCTGCCTTAGGGGTGGGGCTGGCAGAGCATGTGGTGCCAGGGATCAAACCTTGGTCCCTGCGGTTGCCTAAGCTTTCCTAAGCAGGTACTTTAGACCACTGAACTATCTTGCCAGCCTTGTACATATGAATTTTTAAGGAACACAGTTCAATCTATGATATTCTGGGCCAGCCAGATCCCTGGCATGCTGTGCCTTGTAGGACATTAGCTGAATTAGGTTGCCTTAGTGTAATTTCCTCATTTTGACTTACCTCTTTAAATATCTTATTTATAAATACAGTCATATTCTGAGGTACTGGACCATAAACTCTAACCCCTAATTTTTTTGCTATACCTCAAGCTTTGGTTTAAAATCTGCCAATAACCATACTATTGTATAAGATCTAATTTCTACTTTTTGATATATTAGTAGGTCTTCCAGGTATTTGACATTATTCTCACTATGAGTAAGAATAACTTTACTGCCCCATGTGGTGGCGCACACCTGCAATACCAGCACTTGGGAGGCTGAGGCAAGAGGGTCAGTGTGAGGCCACCCTGGGCTACACAGTGAGTTTAAGACCAGTATGTACTACATAGAGAGAGTCTGTCTCAAAAAACAAACAAATAAGCAAAGAAATAAACAAATGAAAAAGACATTTTGTCTATTCTATAAAGTCACAAGAGAGAAGAAAATAAATTTTTTCCAATCCTATGTGTTGGTTGCTTTCTTGTTTTATGAATAAAATAAATTTATCCTTTTAGCAAAATAAAATCTTACCCATAGCATTGTGTTGTGAAAACATTGTTTGATTTACATCAATTTTCATGAAATAAGATGTCACAGTATTTAAGTAAACATATTTTTGGGCACATTTCGTAAATGATTTCCAAATAAAGCAATGAAATAAAATCAATAAGGAATGATTAGACTGTAGGATATTGAAGAGCTTATGCCATGAAAGTTTACACTACTGTCTGCTCATTTTTCATGTGTGTAGCCTACAATGTTGTTAACATATCATGTTAAGCAACAACACAGTGACATTATACTGGAAGAAAAAATTATCATAACTGAGCCCTCATAAAAATAGAATGATTTCCTAAATTTCGGAAGTACATTTTCAGCTCGATTGCCATACAAACACCCAACTTACCTTGCAATCTCACTAACCTGCAACAACTAATTAAAGACTGTGTGAATCAGATTGAAACAATCAGGCTTTCATTTAAGGTCACAGCTATCAAATTTTAATTTTAAAAAAAATTATCTCTTTCACAGAACCTCTTTTTTAAATATAGAATCCTTAGAAGGCTGGAAATAAAGCATTTTGTTTTAATTTAACAATTTCAGGCTGGGCGTGGTGGCTCACGCCTGTAATCCCAGCACTCGGGAGGCTGAGGCAGGAGGATCGGTGCGAGTTCGAGACCAGCCTGGGCTACAAAAGTGAGCTCAGGACCAGCCTCAACTGCATAGCGAGACCCTGTCTCAAAAAGACAAAAAAAAAAAAAAAAAAAAAAAAAAAAAAAAAAAAAAAAAAAAAAAACAATTTCAAAAGTTTAAGATCTATGAACTCAATGATTCTAGACAGATTTTCACTTAGTCTTCTCAACTTTATGCTTTCTAAATAGACTGATACAGTACCCACTCTTCTTTATTTATTCCCTAAGACTGAAGTTAAGTTCCCAGGTCAACAACACTGCGCTTTATCAGAGCATCCACTACCCTGTTTCTGAGCTGTTTATGCAGCAGGGAACTGGAGCTGCAGTGGGAACAGGGGAGGGTGGTGCTAGCCTGCTGTAGGGAGAGTGAAGGTCCTTCGTGCTGTGGTTTTCTCAAGGCTCCATCTGAAAGCTACAGATTTAGCCCAGCGTACTGATTGGTTCCCGTTACTGCCTTCCTCCAGCAGAAAACTCAGACTACCCAACCCCCTCAGGGAAACACTGCTGCTTGGCCAGTTGCCAGGCTGCCGGTGCCTAGGAGAGGTCTTCAGCCTACAAGGGAGTGGGGCAGCTGCACAGCCTACGTGCTGCACGCTAGCTGGGGACTGCAGCGACTGCAGGTGCAGGGACGGAACGGTCACAAAGGCCTCCAGCACGCCTGCTGGTGCAGAAGAAGACAGTGCACTGCAGACTGAGCTGCTCAGCTGGAAGGGCGGGGCTGGGGGGAGGGGAGAGTCATCACCCAGGACAGGACCGCAGATGCCACTCAGCGCATGCTAGAGGCCCAGTGAGGAAATCTGACCAATCCAACGCCTCAGTGTGGAGGTACTTCTGGACTTAGTTTTCTTTATCCCTTTTCTCTTTTTTCTTTCTTTTTTTCATTCTGTCTGTCTGTCTGTCTGTCTGTCCCTTTTGGGGGACCAGGCTTCAAACTCATGACCTTGCCCTTGCCAGGCATGCATTTGTACCACGGAGCTATCTCCTCAGCCCTTGTCAGCTTTCTTTTCACCTAATGAGAATTGTTTTCATGTGTCCTGAGAGTTTTCTGTGTCCACTACTATTCTACAATGATAAGGATTTAGTAGGAACTGAGGCACAGATCTGGAATGCCTCTCATTACAAGTTGTATATATTTATGATTATACTTATATGCATAGCAACCTTGCCATTTTTCCTTATGGCATTATTAAAGCCCTTTTGACAGCAGTTTAAGGGTTGCTTCTGATCTCAAGAGCAACAATTATTTTGCCATGGTATTCTCAAATATTTTCTTCCTGCTTGTATAGGGGCTGTTTCTTTTGCATCTTCACTTTTATTTCTACCCACAGAATATATCACCCTCTAAGCACTTTGTGGGAAGAACATTGCAACTAAGAAAGGTGGGAAGAACATTGCAACTAAGAAACTATGAAATACATAACTCTAATATTGATAGTCCATTCAATGGTTTATGGTTCTCATGTTATTTATCTGTTTGACTATTCTTGTTCTTCTAATGTGTAGATATTATCACCGTCCTCAATTTAGTGCTGCTTCCTGTGGTCAGACTTGCCAGAATAACACAAGAAATACAGTTAGTGGTAAGGCTCAGCCACATCCACATGGGTAAACCTCACTGCTAATCTTTCTTTCCATGACGATGCTGTCTTCTGCTTCTTGGCCAGATAAATGGCTGTGACCAAAGCTTTTGAAATGGCATCTTCTTGTTCATTAGGCATGGCATCCCCCTCTGCCCATTATCCTCAATTTCACTCCTAACAGCTTTTGATTGCGTGAGTGGAGGTATCCCAGTATGCTGTGGGAGGTGTTGATGTGTTAGCCACACCTTTCACACCCAGAGTGAACTGAGCTGGGGACGACAGCCTGAGCAAAACAGTGGAGGCCTGGAACACAGCACAGTCTGGAGATTTCCATTTAATCTACAAATGGACTATAAATAATGATGAATGTCCTTGGCCCTAGTTTCTATAGACAGTCTGACAGATTTCACACACACACACACACACACACACACACACACATACTTGAACACTAGCTGAGTGTTCCATATGTGTTTATACATTAAACTGTGGAGTGATTAAATCAAACTTCTTGTTTTAAATGTTTGCAATACATTTCCAGTAAACTATTTTGTTGCATTTTACTTTTTACAGATTATAGGGAGTAATTATAAAAGGGTTATTGAACCTATTCAGATTTAAAATGGAAAGAAAATATTCACAACTAAAGATTCCTACTGTCTCACGTTTAGAAGAAGGAACAATAATAATAAAAAAAAAGGGGTCAGTATTGAGTAAATGGCAGTTGTGAATGTGAAGAATCTATGTTCAGACCACATGCAGTGCTGGCCCCAACCCCAAGCATGCTGAGCAGGTGACCGAGTCTGGGCGTGGGGGCACATGCCTGTAACCCCAGTGCTGGGGAGGCTGAAAGCAGGAGGATCACTGAGTCTGAGCTGCGTAATGAGACTGTACAAAAAGTCTGTGTTTAAATTTTTGTATTGTTAGCTTTCTGCTATGATGTTTCTAGAAATTTTATGTGCAGACATTTTGATTATGACTTCAATATATTTTAAATGGCATTCAGTTTTTAGAAATTTTTTTTCACCTGGCTCTCTCATCCATTCCTTCCAATATGTACTAATCTAGCCATCTGTTTACTTATTTATTTTTAATTTAAATTTACAGTGCAACTTATATTTATACAATGGCTACATTATGGGGAATTTGCATCTGGACATAATATATCTTTCTTCACTTGTATGTGTATTTATGTATTTACTATAATAATCTGTGTAATTGATTTGATGATGAACATGATATATCTTGATTTCTCTTTTTCTCATTCTCATCCCTTTCCAAAACCCTGTCCTTCTCCATGTCAATTTGATTTTCATTTTATCCTTCTTCTCTCATTTTTTCTTTCCCTTCATTCTTTTACCCTCCCTTTCCCTATTTCCCTTTTCCTTTCAAATAGTTTCTTCCTACTTTACTATATCTGTTACAATTGTATGTTATTTAAATTTTTAGTATCTTGCATTAAAGAGATAATGTAATATTTATGTTTGCGATTTATTCCACTTATAATTATTACCTCAAGGTCCAATCATTTAGGTAAAAATGTCTTCATTTTAACTTTATGGCTGAGTAATATTCTATCATATTAAAATACTTTTTATCTAGTCCTCATTTAGTGGGTATTTGGGTTTAGCTATTACAAACTGTGTTGCTACAAACAGGTGCACTGATGTTGCTGTGATGTAATGCTTTTTATTTCTTTTGGGAAGATCTCAGAGGTGAATAGATGGGTCGAAGGGGACCGTACTCATTTTTTATTCATTAAACAAGCAATTATGTTGAAAGTTAGCTGTGGCTGGCTGGGCATGGTGGCTCAAGCTTGAAATCCCAGAGGTTGGGAGTTCAAGGGCAATTTGAAGTATGATGTAAGACCTTGTCTCAAAAGAGCCCAAATCAATTGATCCATTCATTCATTCATCCATCCATCCATCCATCCATCCATCCATCGACTGTGCCTTAGGCATAATTTGAGGAAGATGAATATTGAAACAGACAAGGGAATCACATCGATGGCCATGTTACCGTCACAGCACACTGACAGAGAGACCATGACCATGTGTCAGAGGTCGGTGGCTCGCACTTGCTCTTTCATCATGTTCCTCCTTTTCTACACACGTGGAGCTGTCTGACAGAAATTCAAATTTCACATAGTAGCAATTTTTTAACTTGAGTATGTTCTGGTCCTTCTGTGTGTTTTAGACACTAGGATCACCATCCATGCCTGTTTGTAAACCTTTTCGCCCAAGAAAGAGCATCGCTGTTTCTTGTGGTGACTAAAAGCCTTGGAGACACTCACCTTAGGGCATGTCACCTATTGTGGCATGTGAGCACAGATGAGAGGCTGGTTAGAACCCCTGGGAAAGTGAAGGGTAGGCATGGGACTTGTCAGCCATTTTTTCTGTATAAAACAGAAGCACACATGAAATACAAGTTTTCACTGTATCCAGCAAGTGAACTTATTATATACATATGTATGTACATAGTTGAAAAATAACTCAAAAATTGTGAAAATTCACATTCATACTTCTCAATGATAGGCTGAAAAATGCTATGCAAATAGCAACAGCATTTTCATTTCTGTTCCATTGTATAATAAACAAAAAAAAGTGCCACAAGCATTCATCTCAATAGATTTTTGGCTAAAAGAGACTTTTTCAATACGAATAGGAAATATTTTTTTCCTATGAAAAACTCAGCTTTCAATGTCTTCAGATCAATTGTGAATTGTTATCATCAGCATTGTTAGAAGCGGGAGGTGAGGCTCTTGTTATTAGATGTGATTGTAACTACTCCTTCAGCGGTCACTGCGGGACAAGATTTGTAAGAGTGATAAGAGCTGGAGACTTATTCTCACATGAAGGCATGTAAATTTTATGTGCAACTGTCTAGATTTATTTGCACATATGAAGGATATTTCGTTTACAATTCTTAATGATTATTTTTTGGTATTGCCAAATATGGCATAAGGAAGCACTACTAGGTTTGGATTACACATTTTTAGAAGAAATTTGAAGACAATTCTGGAAAACGAGAAAGGCCAGCGCTTGCCTGCACAGGTGTGGGTGCCCCAGCCCCGCGGTGCTTCCCGCCCACCTGCGTAGCTCATTCACCTCTTTTCTGTGTTTGCTCGTGGATCCTTTTCACAGCAAAGCTTTCCCTCCTGTTCTTACTTAAACTGCTACTATAACATCGCATACGCTTTCTTTGCTTGGCATTCTCATTTCCCCCCTTTTCGTCACAGGTTTCTACATCGTATACGCTTTTTTCCACATTTGTGTTCTGATTCACCATTGTTGTGAAGTTAGAGCCCTGGAAAATGAAGACAACTGCTTCTCCAATGGGACCTTGCTGTATTGGTGACTCCTAGGAGAAGGCCAAGTACTTACTGAATCCTCAGTAAACATTTCTTAAATTAAAATTAGCCTATTGTAGTGACACACACCTGCAATCCCAGCACCGGGGAGGCTGAGGCAGGAGGATCCGTGCAAGTTCAAGACCACCCTGGGCTACAAAAGTGAGCTCAAGGCCAGCCTGAACTGCACAGCAAGACCCTGTCTCAAAAGACAAGAAGAAAAAAAAAAAAAAACTATTTTAGCCTGAAACATTTTCAAAACCAGAACTGGTGCTGCAATCTGCAAAAATATAGTAACTTCAGCATCCTTTGAAATCTGATTCATTTTAGCAGGGCATGATGGGATACACTGCAGTTTTACTACTCTGCAGGTCTCATTGAAGCCTGAGAAATTTGGAGACTTAGCAAGACATATGTTAAAGTTAAAAATAAAATGGAGGGGGGGGGGCTTGGGTGTATAGCTCCTTAGCTCAGTGTGAAAGCTCAAGATTCAACCCCAAATACCACAGGAAACAGAAAGTTTCCATTTGCAAATATTTATTTCTTAAATTACAATTAGTAACATATTAACTGCCCAAATGATAGCTCAGCTGTGTAAGTGTCTGCCTGGCAAGCGCAAAGACCTGAGTTCAATCGCCAGTAGCACATACCATGTTGGCCCCCAAAGCGACTGTGGTGGCGCACACCTGTAATCTCCACGCTGGGGAGGCTGAGATAAGAGGACTACTACAAGTCTGAGGTGTGTAGAGAGACATTCTTTCCAATTAATTCATTAACTACTTAATTAATTAAAAAAGAAAAAAACCCAAAGGATAGCTTTCACTGTCACATTTCCATACTTGCCTATATTGTGTGCATTATAGTCACCCTCCCTTGCTTAGCTTAGTTTTAATGTTTTTGAAGATCAGTACTATTTTTTTTTCCATTAGAGATGAAAAATGGAAGATGTTCTGCTTTGCATTCATGTGAAATTTATTACCTTAACATAAGGGAAACTGGTCTCTTCTTTATTGAGTATTGAAGCAGAAGGATGAAAATGCCCCAGATTAGCTCCCTAGTACATTTATTTTTATTATTTTTAAAGTTATTTATTTATTTTTGTGCAGTGTCTCACAAAAGTTGAGAAGGCCTTTTTTTTTTTTTAGTCTGTCTGACGTTGCCTTCAGGGCATGACGAGAGAAGCTTGTAGAGCAGGATCGGTGGAGCCCAGGTCCCCTGTGCCTGACTGCATTTGCCTGAGCGGAAGCTCAAACAAGTGCGCCAGTGCACAGGCCCCCCTCGCTAGTACTTTTCACACATCCAGCGCATCAGATTGCAAAACGATCAGCGACTGCAAATCTGAAATGCCCTTCTTGGATCTCTCGCCGCAGGCGGTTTCTTTCTCTTTCAGTTTCTGGGACTCCTACGGCTCCCAACCCAGAAACAAATCTTATCAAGAAATGATGTTCTAGGGCCGGCAAGATGTCTCAGTGGTCTAAAGCACCTGCGGAGGAAACCGAAGGCAAGCACTGTGACGGCTCTTTGATCCCTGGCATCACGTGCTGCACACCCCCACCCCAGGGCAGGCTGAGCCAGCCATAACACAAACAGATAAATGAGGTTTAAGAGAAATAAATAAAAAAATCTGAAAAAAAAAGAAATGATGTTCTAAAATTATATTCATATATTGTGAAACTTTTTTTTAGTAACCTCAGATAGTACAATTAAAACAAATTACTTAGAATCACAAAGAGAGGTTTCCTCAACTAAGACTTTAGTCATATTTTCTACTTTTGCTCACAAAATGGAGCAAAAGCAACTTTTCCAGCTCTGCTCATGGATACAGGGTACACATCTCTATGGCACTATTAATAAATTATGCTGTTATTATCTAAGATCTTTAGCAGATACACAAAGGTTTTGTGTGAGGTCAGACTGGTAGAGTCAGGTTGTTACTGAAGTCTCCTGCTTGCTGCAAAAAAAGGTCAGTTGTCTTCAGAACCAAAATGTTGAGGCAAGCAAGCTGACTTTATCCAAAAGGCCAACTCAAGAAGAAGATAAGGGAGCTCTCGTCACAAACGGTTCCTTTCCAGAGCTGACTTGGGATGCCCTACGTAGGTAGCTGATCTATGCCTTCTACCTGATGGGTCTCATCCCACAATGGCTGGGCAAAGGGCAGATGTCTCATCCTAGTCACACACTCAGGAGGTGCCTTTCTGTTCTGAAAATCTTAAAGATAAAGCTAATCTCTTTGCGGGTATGCTTGGTGCTGACTTGTGGTGCAAGGCCTAACAGCCAGGCTGGAGCGAGGCACAGCCCTGAGGTCTTCCTGCTGGTTGTCATACCTGTTACAATGAGCAATTACAAACTGCAGTAAGGAATAATAACATCCTAAACCCTTGGACGTTAATCTTAAAGCAAGAACCAACATTTTTTTTATGTCATCCTTTACCTCTGAGACATAATATCACTCGTATATAATGGATGGTAAATGTAATTTAGACTTTATACTCAAAGTATAATATATATTTTACACTTACACTTACACACACACACACACACACACACACACACACACACACCCCACACTTCAATATGTATGTATAAACTTAAATATTCCTTTTAATAAAGTTAGAGTTTCTTTTTTTTTTTTTCTTTTTTGTCTTTTTGAGACAGGGTCTTGCTTCTTGCTATGCAATTCAGTCTGGTCTTGAGCTCACTTTTGTAGCCCAGGCTGGTCTTGAACTTGTACCTATCCTCATGCCTCAGCCTCTCAAGGGCTGGGATTATAGGCATGCCCCACCACAACTGGCAGAATTTCTTTTTCCAACCACAAAAACCAACTTGAAATAAATTCTGTGGACTATTTACTTGTCAATATTCTCTTCAAGTATATTATTATTAAGTGTCCTGAAATATAAAAATCAGAAGTAGACATGGATATATATATATATATATATTTTTTAATTAAATTATGCTTCTGGAAGACAGTGAAACAAGGAAAACAGAGGAAATAAATTATACAATTAAAAGCTTACTAGTACTTCCATAATGACTACTAAATTATACAAAAGTCTGCTTATGTTAGATTATTTGTTTCAGTTTGTATTTTACTGGAATAAAAAACAGACAACATATAGTTAATGGTGCACATGCAAGTATATGTAAGACTCTGCTGTACATATATGCAAATATTTTAACACAATACAATATAGTACAACCTTGGCTTGCAAGCATAACTTGTTTTGGAAACTTGCTTCTAATCCCAAGCACTTGTAAATCAAAGCTAATTTCCCCATGAGAAATAATAAAAACTCAAGTGATTCATTCTGCAGTCCAAAAATATTCTAATATTGCTATAAAATTGATCACAATGTTGTAATACAAATTAATAAAGAAAATACAAAATGTAAAAAGAAAACAGTGCTGGTGAGATAGTTCACCAGTGCAAGTCCCTGCCTGGAAAGTACAAGAATCTGAGATTTTCCCCAATAGCACAAAAAAATGAAACAAATTAACCTGTACTTACCTTTAAAAACCTTTTTGGCTGATGTGAAGGAGGCAAGACAGAGGTGAAATCTCTGGTGTTTATTGGCTCAGTGGAATCTTTTTCTTTTCATGCAGTTTTACCAAGGAACATATCCAGCGACCCTTGCTTTAACTTCCTCTTGAGGATTTTGTGGAAAGATGGCATTGCATTGTTGTTAAATAGGTTCATCAATCACACTGCTACAGTCTTATTCTGTGGGTGTTTGGTACAGCATTTTGCACTGTTTCTGAGATTTTTAATTACCTCCCTCGTCTCCTTTGAAATGAGGGATTGCCCCACTTTTTTCTCCTCTTTCTCTGCAAAAGACACTCCTGCTTAAACGTTTATTATTGGGAGCTGATCACCCACAACCTCTTGGCAAGCAAAGGAGAACCACTGACTCAGCTGTGATCACATGATGTTTGGTGTCATGTACTACTCAGGTTGCAAGACACACTCTGTTTATCAAGTTTAAAATTTCTTACACATGTTGGGTTTTCTTGTGGAGCAAGTTAGTCACAGTCAAAGTTTCACAGTATATCCAGTACACCTACAGTGAGTGATTCATGTGTCTCCAGTTCAACAAAGACTAAAAATTCCCATAACAATTAAAGCAAAACATACTTACTATTTTGAAAATGAATATCTCTTTTTAGACTTATTAGGGGAAGATAATGTTTAGAGAAATTCAGCTTGTACAATCCCAAAATAATTGATTTTATGTGTATCTCCTTTATAGTGTTTGGTATCTTTGACTATGAAATTTAAGAAATAAAGGTATAAATATAGGCTTGATTAAAGCTAGCAAAGAAAACTCTTGCAAATGATATAATAAAAAAGTTAGCAGAAAATGAACACAAAATTTAATTGTCTAGAGACGATTACTATAGGCATATCTTTTCTCACTATTTACAATCGGGGGTAAATTATAAAATCTTTACAATAATCATTTATATGACTTTTCACATATTTATTTCAGGGTACTGCAGCTCATGAATACATACATTCACATTTACAAATGAAAGTTTAGCTATCAAAAAGCTAAGTTTTTAGGTGACAGATTCCTACAGATCTGATTCTTCATGTCCAGTCTGGATACTAATGTGCTTCACTGCTCTTCCTCAGGGTACCCCTTGATTCTCCTGAGCTTTTTCTTTACACCCCCAATTTCAGCAGTAGATGACAATACCACCTTGTACATATATTTGCCTAATGTATCAAAAAATAGGCTCAGTGCTATCTCACTAATACTTGTGAAACTACTTAAATTAAAACAGACCAATTTCACTAATACTTGTGAAACTACTTAAATTAAAACAGACCAATTCGCAAGCGGTGGCACCTTAGTCAAAGCCCCGCCCATTGATGTTGCTAAGAAAAAAAAGAAAAGAAAATTCTTCTCTTTGAACTAAGAGGAAGCAGATGCATACACAGTCATGCCCACACACTGTGCTCTGTAGAACTATTGTGAAGACAATATGCAATGTGTCAATGGTTAAAAAAACACAAAGAAAAAAAAGTAATGTTTATTGAGAGTATTAATGTTTAATTGTTTGATCAATCTTATATACCTATATCTATTAATCTAAACTGATCTGATGATGAAAATATGTAATATAACCATTGTTAAATTTAAATAAAAAAAGAAAATTTATCACGTCTACACCCTGTGCCCTATATAACTAAAATGAGGACAACAATATGCATTGTATCAATGATTGTAAATGTTCTGAGACTGTCACATTGTAATTTCTTATTGAAAAGGCTACAAAAAAAAAAAAAAAAAAAAAAAGCCCCGCCCAGCACTTCACCACAGGGAACCTATTTGTAGCGATGTGGGAGCAACAGCTGCAGCTGAGCTTTCTGAAGCCATTTCATGGGCTTCTGACACTGCACCCTTGCCCTATAAAATGAGCTCATCACATATGCGCACTTACCTATTACTTAGAAAAGATGTGTGTTAAAAGCTAAAGTTAAGAAATGAAACTAGTGAAGTGTTTTCTTCAGCTTTCAAAAGCTCCTCTTATCCTAACCAATCAAACAGAAAGCCAAAGTTTCATGTGAGTGTATATTGTTAATTACATCACCATAGTTTGAATATTCTTGTGTAGCTATTACTATTTTGTAAAACAGTACTTAGGTAGAGTCAAGTGTTTAGAAAGATCTAAAAGGGATGATCAAATCATAGTGAATGATTCAATTTAAAAAATTATTATGGTAAAAGATACATTTCCATTCATCTTCTACAAAATACTCTCTTTTGCTTTGAATAAATGTATCCCGTCATTTTTGTCGTTTTCTCATTGTCAGTGTCTTGCTATGCAGTTCAGGCTGGCCTTGAGCTCACTTTGCAGTCCAAGCTAGGCCTGAATTCACAACAGTCCTAAGGCCTCAGCCTCCAGTGTACTGGGATTAGAAGGGTGCATTACCACACCCAATTGTTTTTGCCATTTTCTGAAGCAATTCTGGAAATTGTCTTTGGAGAGTGTCTTTCAAAGCTTAAGAACCCAGCAGAAAAGTTTAACTATGAGGCAGAAAGAGTGAAACTAGCAAAGGGCTCAAGCTGTAAAAGGCTCAAGTCAGCAACTTTTGACCTTGCTAGTTCTGCTTATCACCCACTACTACTATGGAATATTGAACGATGTATACATATACTTTCTCTTAGTTCAATGAGCAAAAATATTTGTACCAATAGTGTTTAGAAAAGTTATCATGTCTGCGTCTTGTACAATGAACAACTATTATACAGACAGTAATATGCATTGCATTATTTATTGTGGCTGTCTTACTAATGTGTCTTGAAACTGTCTCATTTTTATTTCTTATTAAAAGTCATAAAAAATGTAAAACTAAAAGCTGTGATCAAAATATAGTCCTGCTTCTAAGGGCCATCAGATAAAATGGCAGACTTATAAAAACATCGAGGGTGTTTCTTCATCCCTGGTACTCAGGGTATGTGGCACTGGTTCTTATCCAAAGTCAAAATAATTGTGAGAGGTAGAGGTTTTGAGTTGATCCAGGATATCAAGGTAGCCACTGCAGTAACTACAGGCACAAAGAGGACACTCAGAACTGCTTCCAAAAGTGCAAGGACAAAGGTGTGCTTGACACAAAGGAAGTATTCTGAGGGGATTAATGGCAATGTATCTTTGACAGTAAAAATTTTTTTTAAACATTTAAACATTCACCATATTTTTTAACTATACCTCATACATTTAGCCCAAGCTTGAACGTTGTTATTTATTTTTTATTTGAATCTGAATAAGTTACTTCAGAACTAGATGCGTGATTGAGTTTTGCTTTGGTTTATTTTACATCTCTTTATTTCTTTTGGTGGCCATCAGATATGTTTTATTTGATGTAGGAGGAATATTCGTATAAAGTGGCTCTGGTTTCCTTGACTAAATTTGTAAGTGACAGCTCAAAATGAAACTAGAAATGATTCATATTTGTAAAACTCTGGCTATGTCCAGGCCTAGATAACTTATCAGATATCAAGCTGAAGTATTATGCTGGATAGGAACTGAAGGTCAGTGTTGCATATATATATGGGAAAGCTTCTGAGTGCAAAGTTTATTGGGAAGATGTACAGAGTGAAGATGGGAAGGAGAGTGTCTGTGATTCTGGAAAATGAAAAAATCACAATGTTCAGAATTGCTATGCCTTCAGCAAAATGTTGCTGGACTACATACCAAGTCCCGAGTTTCACTTTGTCCTTCTGAATGACCATTTGCAAAGAAGCAGAAAGACCGCTGGAGATACAGAAACTCAGACAGAAGCTAAGCAAATGCACTGAATATCTCAAGGGTGTAGGAGAAGTGATAACTTCGGTCATAAGTAGAAATGAGTGCAGATACCAGGACATGAAACAATTCAAATTTCTAGGTACAACAAATCAAGTAGGGTGGGTGGTTCACAAAAATGAAAACGAGAATCCATCTGTCTTTCTGTGTGTGAAACTTGTCTCCATTTAGTCAACTTGTTTATGTTGAGAGCCTGGTGTTTTGGTTCGGAATCAGTGAGCTGAGATGACAGAAAAGGGACACTTATTAATGCAACTCTCTCCAAGTATAGGGCTGTAAATTTAGGAAGGTGGTTCAGTTTGTGCTCGAGGGACAGTAAAATTTCTCTTTCACCTCAGTCACAAATTGGTAATGCTAAACTCCTTGTTGAGTTAAGGCAATTTTATATAAGGCAAAATAAGTAACGTCAGGTAGCAGTTCTTCTAGTGCAAACTTGTCTGACACAAGACTGAGAAATATTACAGTAGAAGCATAATTGATTTCTTTCAATTAGGACTTGCATAACATGAAGGAATTATATGATTACATTCTCTGGAATGATTCAGATTTTAGCAATTTTGGAAGTTCTTTGGAAGCAGCTCTATGCACAGAATGCAAAACAAAGACATAGATACGATTTGGTTTCATGGGAATAAATAGGAAACCAGATCTTGCCTTTGTTTTTTGTTTTACTTTTTTTTTTTTGGGTTAAAAACCCATCTTTATTAAGAACAGTTCATCAGCCTTATTATAATGCTCAACAAGAGAGAATAGAAAACATGAAATTCTCATCTGAGCTTTCCTCTTATTTGGGGATGAAAGTGACCTATATTTATTTATTTTCTTTCTCTTCTTTCTTTCTTTCTTTCTTTCTTTCTCTTTCTTTCTTTCTTTCTGCTTCTTTCGTTCTTTCTCTTTCTTTCTTTCTTTCTTTCTTTCTTCCTTCCTTCCTTTCTTTCTTTCTTTCTCTTGTCTTTTTGAGCCAGGGTCTTGCTATGCAGTTCATGCTGGCCTTGAACTCATTTTGTAGCCCAGGCTGGGCTTGAACTTGCACCAATCCTCCTGCCTCAGCCTCCCAGGTGTTGGAATTACAGGCATGCACCAACATGCCTGGCTTGTATTTTCACGTATTGAATTGTGAATCAAGGTGGTTGCCCTCAAGACTTCTGTTTGGCCTTATCTGCTTCACATATGAAATTCTCACTGATACGTTATTCCTCTAAGCATAAAAAAGATTGGAAATCCATGTACAATCTGAAAAAGACAGCTCAGAAAGCAATGATAGTGAGCATACTAGTAAATAAGAAGATTACACAGCAGCCAAAGTCATGTTTAAGGAACTTGAAAGGGACAAGCAGGCATAGTGAGAGAAGCTTGGGCTAATGCTCACGAGGCAAGGGATTGTCACTTTAGGGCCTCAGAAGCAGCTTTAGAACACTGTGCGTCTGTGTGTGTGTGTGTGTTTGTGTTGTCCATACACGTGTGTAGAACTATAATGGAAAGCCCTACTTGTTTCTTGCTTTGTTTTTTACATATTTGGTACAAGGCATTACTATGAAGCTCAGACTCATTGTGATCCTCCTGTTTTCAGGGTCCTCAATGCCACGATTACAGGAATGCTCCACCATGCCCAGACACTGGCCGCTGCAGCAGGCCCAAGGGTGGGGCTGGTGCAGCATGTGGTGCCCAGGATCAAACCTCAGGCCCTGTGCTTGCCTAAGCAGGCACTTAGTCTGCTGAGATCTCTTGCTGGCCCTGCAAAAGCATATTTGTCCTGTCTTTTTGTGCCAAGACTGAGTTAATGAAGCAGGTGTCAAAAACAGAATAAAATATGAAAATGGCCTATATCAATGTAAAGAAATTTCAATCTATTCATATAAAAATGAGTTTGACAGGAATATATGACATATATGCTCTGGGGAAAGGTTACTGGAGTTTTAAACTTATGTGGTCATAGGAAAGTCACTTAGCTCTGCTGTGCCGCAGCTGTCAGGGTGGCACGGTGGGCTATGTTTATGTCTTCATTATCAAGCTATTTACAAAAGTAAGTGAGATCACATCTGCCTATCTTTAAGTAAGCTAACACCTGCTAAGTTCTTTAAAAAGTTTTTTAGCACAAGGTCAAATAACAAATGTTTGTTATTTGTACATATGTAAAATTCTGTATGATTTTTGTAAGTAAATGTACTTTTGTTTTGTTCATCTTTCTCTTTTCAAATAATTTTTAAAGATTACTGTGATATGCAGACATATCAAACAAATTTCCTCCCACTGTCTTTGGCTCTGGTCAAAGTGTTTGTGTGACAGTGAGAATTTCCTGTGCTGTGGTTCTCACAGCACCTTAGGAGCTTGTGATTTTACTGCTTTATACACAACACATCTGCATTTCTCCACGGAAGGATTCAAGAATATTTTGTTTTCTCTTTAATTTCTTCCTCTCTGAGCCTCCTGCTCAGCTCCCTGACTCAGTATCAGTTTTCCTAAGTAGCTCCACCCTGCGACATCTCCGCCTGAGCTTGAAGCTTCGCTTCCCATGGCAGGTAAGCAGCCCACTCATAAAGCTAACTGACAAAAGATAAATAGAGCACGTGTCTCACGGGGGAGCCAACCTCAGAGCAGGGCTGTCACTAGCTTCTGAATGAAGCCTGATAAAGAATGCCAAGTATTAATGACACTACAATTAAAAGACTTTAACCTCCAAAAATTGCACAGATTGACTGGTGCTTTATGTTGTTAATGACGTCAACTTTTGAGAGTGGGATAATGACAATACAGAATCACCTACTGTTTGAATGCTCAAGGGCAAAAGTAATTTTGAATATGAGAATATGCCATGCTTTTGTAAAAATTGAGAGGAGAGAGAGAGTCTTTGTTTATGTATCATAATTTAGTGTGCCGTGATATGAGCTCGGGTCCTGAAGCCATACTTTGACGGTGGAAACTTCCTACCAGGTTCAGAGTGCTCCTACATCCTTCCCCTCTAATGTCTTTACAAACTGATTGATCAGAAAATAGCGTCTACAGCGATTAAGAAAGGACACACTGTCAAGAGTATACTGTGACAGTGACAAGGTATGATAAATTAAATACTTTGGACCTGGACAAATATCTGTTTGATTTCTGACTGAGGTGCCTACCAGCTTTGATACCTTAAGAAAAAAATATATATATTATGGAAACATTTTTTCTGATTTATTTAGTGGAAACACTATTATTTCAAATGTGAGTTTGCTAGGAAAAGAAAAATAAATATCTTTACACAAATCCATCATACAGAGTTGGAGGCCTTTTGATTTCTTTTTACCACAGATGTCTAAGCTTCTCTGCTAATTTAAAAATAAATAGTAAATCTAAAATTAGAGAATGTAGAAGAGAATATGGATGAGCAACCTTAGTGAGGAATAAGGTACACAGCATAAAGATTTTGGAACTGAGAGGAGTGATGAATTAGGAAATTAAAAACTTGTTTTAAAAATATTTTATGTACTGCCTGTAATATACCAAAATTCTTATGGCTAATAGAAATCTGCAAGGTGAGATATTAAATGTGATAAATTGATTTCTTTTCTTTTCTTTTTTTTTTTGTTTTGATACTGAGAACTGAACTCAGGACCTTGTGCTTACCAGGCAGGCGTTGTGTCACTGACCCATATCTCTGGCCCAATGTGACAAATTTCTACAAAAAATACTATAATGTAGGGAATGCATTTCACCATAAAGAATTCACCTGTGAACACTAGATTTAGATGGTAAAATCAGATAATAAATTCAGGAGAAGAGCAATAGTTGTGATAGTCACACTTCACGTCTTAGTTAAAGGCACAAAAGGATAGAGATACAGTTTGTGTACTCTGTAGCCCTTCTGAGAAACTGCAGGTGAAAAGTTTTAATCCATCAGATCATCATTTTACTCATGGATTTAAATGACTGTCTTGTTTTTCGCCACCGAAAACCAGATTTAGTCAGTACTTGCTCAATAATCTGATAATACTACAAGCCACAAAAGGTAGTTTAGGACTAAGGAGATAGTTGGTGGTCCTAACTTCAGTCCCTGGCACCACATGCTGAGCTGGCCCTAGAACCCTGGGCCCTGAAACCTGGTGTGGTGGTGCACACCTGTAATCCCAGCACTGAGGAGGCTGAGAGGATAGTGATCACAGGAGGATCACTATGAGTCTGAACTATGTAGTGAGACCCTGCTTCAAAAGAATGCAATTTAAAAGAGATACAAAAAATGTAGTTTAAATCCAGAATGCTTAAGGTAAAGGACAATTGTTCTTCATAATTACTTTTACATATAATTGAGACCACACTTCTAAACATACTCAGGTATACTACTATGGATAATTAATCCCAGTCACCATATAACTAGGCACACTACAGTGTGAATAGTTAATGCTAGCTGTCATATATATTTATTAGTTATTAACAATGCAACTTGCTCCAAAAGACATGTAACAATCCAGCACGTTGGTTGCATTTTAGTTTTTTTTTCTTCTTTTTTAATTTTTTAAAGAGAATACAAATTAGAATTAAAATAAAAAAAGTGGCAAATGATGTAGAATTTCACTTAACAAAGTAACATGACTTTCATAGTATTTGTTGTAAGGCATGGTGTTATCTTCCAACCAGTTATTCACATTAATGGATATATGCATGTAAAATCGGAAAAAGAAAGAAATGCATAAGAAATTTAGAAGAGAAAAAATGCAAGCAATTGAAAATAAGGCGATGAAACAAATTAAAGCATTAACTACTTGTTTCCAGAGTCGGGCAGAAATGCACAGTGCAGTTGTCCCAACCATCCTGCTTGCATACGCAGATGAATTCTCTTTCTTCTGCTCCACCTCCTGTCCTCAACTCAGTAACTCTTTCCTTTTGAGTACATTTATCACCCTTTCCCAATATCTACTGTGCTCTTCAGATCCCTTTTCTCTTTCTCTTTTAGGTTCTCACACTAAGGAGACAATATAATGTTTTCACGTGTAGGTCTGATGCTAAAGACAGATGAACAAAATTTAAGAGCCAGATTCTGGTTTTTTTTTTTTTTTTTTTTTTTTTTTTTTTTTTTTTTTTTTTTTTTTTTTTTTTTTTTTTTTTTTTTTTTTTTTTTTTTTTTTTTTTTTTTTTTTTTTTTTTTTTTTTTTTTTTTTTTTTTTTTTTTTTTTTTTTTTTTTTTTTGGTATTTCATTATCAAATTACTGATGCAAGTTTCCAGTGATACGATTACATGTTTTGCTCCACATCAAATAAATCTCCACAAGATGTTGCTAAAATAGGTGCAATTTTTGGTTCAATTTCCAAGATTAAGTGACGGCTTTCTAACAGAAATCCTTCACTTTGCTAGCTCTCTAAAATAAACATTCAAAACAAAATTTAAAAAAATGATTTCTTGGATTTTGAACAGCCCACTTAGTTACATAAAATATTTTCTGTCTCTGTGCCTTCTCAATGTCAAAAGATACTCACTTACTACAGAGTGTACAAATAGAATTTTGATTTTTGTTAGTTTCCATGTAATACTCCTGCACTCCTTGGCTACCATAAGTCACATCAGGTGACTGTAAAATTTTTGTCTTCTTTCTGTTTACCTGACATACTAGATCATATGTACTCAATGTACAAACTGTATCCAAACCCCTGTGTTTGACAACCACACCTGTCTTCAAGGTCTATGAGGCGCGGTTTCTACACCCTGCAGGTGGGGTCTTCCCAGGTGATTCTTGGAGCTCACGGACTGGAAGTGGACTACACACCTTCTTTCCCTATCACTCTGATACCTGACAAAATGAAGAGCTCTTTGGACTCATCTCCACTGGTTTCTGTTCTTGAAAACTTCACATCCTGTTTTTTGTTCTTTAAACCATTAACCTATGTCTTATGTCTTTCTACAGTTTCTCACACCACTCTGTGGAGGTTAATTTCTGGATTCTTGGGAATAATATGCCTTTCACTGATGGCTACTGTGGGAATTCTATTGAAAAATAGTAAGTGTTCCTTTGCAAGTCTACACAATGATAATGATAAAATCATTTAATAATGGATCTTTCATTTTTTATTTCAGAATCCCATGCCTACTTAACAATATCTCTAATCATATTTTATAGTATTCACTAAACAAAGTGCTCCAGTGTCCATCAAAGGACTCCAGACAGGTAGGTTCCATTGACTAGAAAGCCTTATGTTTGATAACAGATTAAACAAAGTGTCTTGACGTTTGAAACTTAAGAATATTGTGCTTAGTAATATGCATGTTGAGTGTTCTGCCTGTAGTCACATTTCCCCATTAATGTGAAAATGGCTAAATTATATTGGATATGCAGGTGCTTACTTTATATTACTGGGACAAATACTCAAGATAAGCACCTTATTTGAGAAAAGGTTTAAAAGTTTATTTTGGCTTACAGTGTGGAACTTTCAACCCGTGATGGGTTGGCCCTGTTGCCTTGAGGCCCCTGGTCAGGCAGCATCACGGCTGAAGCATGTGGAGCCTCTTATCTCATGGCTGGAATGCAAAAGAGGAAAATGCTAGTATCCCACTACTCTTTTAGTTATACACACTAAGGTCCTAAATCCTTTGTAGACCCCATACTTTATGGCTTTCATTGTTTCCTGGTTCCCCAAGGTGAAGACCAAGACTTTAGTACATGAAAGTTAGGAGGATGTTTTACATCCAAGCTATAGTAATGCATTATTTATATATTTAATGAAGTGGGCTAAAACTAGCCTGAAAGATTCATTTTCTCCATATAAATGCTCAAGACCATGAAACACATAAAAGTTAAGGTATAATAAATGTTGTAGTTAGGGCCAGCAAGATAGCTCAGCAGACTAAGTGCCTACTTAGGCAAGAGCAGGGACCAGGATTCATTCCCACCCTCACATGATGCTCTAGCCTTACCCCTGGGCGCACTAGGCTGGCCACCAAGACTGTGTGTGGTGGTGCATGCCTGTGATTCCAGGGCTTGGGAGGCCGAAAACAGGAGGATCACTATAAGTTCAAGCTGCACAGTGACACCCTGTACCAAATACATTTTTTCAAAATTAGAATTAAATAAATATTATAGCTCATTCTTATTGTTATTTCACATTCTTTTTACTTTTTGATCGGCAAATATTTCAGAATTTTTTCAATATGTTATTGAATCACCCTCTTGTGATTCAGGAAATATGTTAAAATGTTTTCCTCCTATAGATCCCTTTGATCTACTTCTATTTTTACTAAAGTCAGCTTTGGATAACTTCCTTAAAATATTTTCTTCCAACTGTCCCCTATCCTTTGCTTTGCTATGTGATATTTAACCATCCTTACCTTATTTTATTATGTATCTAATTATCATTAAATGTACTGAAATGGGCCCAGCAGGATGGCTCAGTGGTCTAAAGCACCTGCTTAGGAAAGCTTGGGCGGCTGCAGGGACTGCAGTTTGATCCCTGGCACCACATGCTGCACCAGCCCTACCCTCAGGGCAGGCTGAGCCAGCCATAAAAATAAATAAACAAACAAACAAAAGTTCTGAAACAAGAAAAATAAAATAAAATGTACTGAAATGCCTAGACATTATTTCCTGTAATTATGAATGTATCTCTGTAATATAATCTCTATCAGGAAAATGTCACATTTGATTTGTTCTCATTAAGAATTCCTGAGCTGTGGTCTATATAGTAAATTATCAAAGAATAGTTTTAGAAAAATAATAAAGGCAAATAATATTTTAATGATGAAAAAAGGATTGAAATCAATTTAAAATTCTCAGTGTCATCAATCACATTTGATTTTCTTTCTCCTAGTACCCGACTGCTGTTCTTGTCAAGAAAAGTGGATTGGCTACCAATGCAACTGTTACTTCATTTCTGATGAAAGAAAATCTTGGGAGGAAAGCAGGCATTTCTGTGCCTCTCACAATTCCAGTCTTCTGCAGCTCCAAAACAGTGATGAGCTGGCACGTACTTAACTCTTATTTCCTACAATTTGATCCCTAAAAAGTGGTGTCTAAATAAGGTGTGGCTTTGAGTCAGTTTTTCAGTCAGATAGTAAATGGATAGACTTGTCACATCATTTTCAGGTTCTTTTAAAACAATCATTACAAAAATTAAATTCAAATGTTCATGTATTTATGCCTTTGGAGGCATAAAAGTCGAGATAGATTTAGATGCCAAATAAAGTATAAGAAATTTCTCAGGGAGAATTCAAAGGAGTCATAACACATCATTGTTTTTATTAGTTTTAGTCAAAGATTCAAATGCCTGTAATTTTTAGATCTTTCTATAGAATTTATAATTAGTTGTATAACTATGTAGGTTTTGTTATTTTTCTGGGATATAATACAGAAACAGTAATGGAGCACATGATTATGAAAATTACCCTATTCTTGTGAAAAAATGAAGTGCTCCAGGGGCATACAGCATTTATGCTAGGTGCAGAAGGCCATGTCCATGAAGTTTACCCTTCAAAATGCTGTTCAGAGGGGACTGACTTTGGCTATTTTTTCCCTTTTGAGAAGTGTTTCATGAAAATTCAACGTGATTTTATGATGTAAAAGAGGATTTATAATAATTATTTTCTCCATAAAAGAATAGGTCTAATCAATGACAAAATTTAAGGCACAGGATTGTAGCTTTTAAGTGAAAAGAGTGATTTCAGTTTTTGCGATGGACAGATTCACTCTTATCCTGAACAGAATTTCCTTTAAAATATTTTATCCTAGAGGGGATTTCAATTTGTTTGTCTCTGTTTCCAAGTAGGCCTTTATGAACACCAAACCACAGCTGTTTTGGATTGGTCTCTCTTTTACTGAAGAACGTAATGCCTGGTTGTGGGAAGATGGTTCAGCTCCTTCCCAGAAGTTGTAAGTTTCAGGCCTTTTACATTTATTCTCTTAGAATATTTTTTTTTCATGAAGGTCACAGCCAGTGGTTTCATACTAAAAAAAAAAAAAAAAAAAAAAACATGTGTAGGGCATGAGAATACATGGAAGACAGAAAAACCAGAATAACAACCATGACTCCATCTAGCAATTCAAGTTTATATACAAGTGAATGTTAATGTGCTTGTGACCATAGAACAGCTTTGGTGTATGTTTCATTTTCACTTTTGTACAAGCATTTGAAAGCATATATGCATATACAGATGCTAATGTAGAGAGAGGCAATTCAGAGAAAATCTACATTAATTATTTTCCTTATTTATTAGAGCTCAATGTTCCTGGCATCTTTCATGTTTCAAATATCCTCTGCTTTTTATATGACTTTTGCAATCTTTGAATTTCATTTTCACTGGTAAAGATGGGATTGGCAAAATGATGTAATGGCAAATTGATGCTTTGGCTTTTTGTTATAGATTAAATCATACAGTGCTTCATAAACGAAGTGGACAACAGCAACAAAACATGAAACAAAACATATGAGACCTCTGCCGTCAACACTACCGATTATTGAGAGAAATAAGTTTGCAAAGTACTGTCCTCTAAAATCATGAAAATTCTAGTTATTGATAGAATAATCCCAACTTGTTAATATCTCACTCAAATAGTTTTAAAAAGTCAATCATTTAATAAAATAAATCTCCCTGAGTATTCTCACTTCATATGTTAATAATGTTCTCTTCATTACAGATTCTTATTGCTTCCAACTCCCGCTCCAGGGAAGTGTGCAGAATATGGCCCAAGAAAAGTGGCGAACGCTGAACACTGTGGCAAGAATAATCGTTATATCTGTAAGCAACGGCTTATTTAAATGTTTCTTTGGGCAGAATGGTAGACAATACCGGCTCAGGACTACTGATAGTGTCATCTTTTTTTCCTGTATTATTACTGTTATCTACTTCTAGGCGGTGTAAAATGTTTTGACTGTCTTATACAACTTCCAAATATCTAGAACTATATCATTTTAAAATAGTGGAATTTGTATGCCTACACATGACATTATAAAGATAAGTAGTTATCTGAATTTTTAAATTGGACGAATATGTTTAGCATTAAATATGATTTTGGGCATCTATTCTGGGAAATTGTCTTTGAAGAAATTTAAATAAAATTTGATTTACACCAAAGATATATATCCACATTGTTTTCGTCTTTTTTTTAATGACTATTTCACTGAAAACTTTCAGTCCAACTTCATTTTTCCAGAGCTACCAATAATTTTCAAGTTCTTAATTCTTTCTGGATATTCTTTTGTTCTTACTATTAAGCTTATTGAAAATCAATAATTACATAGCATATTAAAAATCATAGAGAAACGAAATGTGAAAGATATAATATGTACACAGAGGAAATTTTAGAGAAACAATTCTGAAATAAATATATAGCATGAGATTAATACTAGATTGTACATTGTAAATAAATGATTTACAAACTTAAATGGATATAACAACAAAAGATGTATAAAACAAAAATGAAGAAGAAAGCATCTACAAACCGGGCGTGGTGGCGCATGCTTGTAATCCCAGCACTCGGGAGGCTGAGGCAGGAGAATTGGTGTGAGTTCGAGACCAGCCTGGGCTACAAAAGTGAGCTCAGGATCAGCCTCAACTGCATAGCGAGACCCTGTCTCAAAAAGACAAAAAAAAAAAAAAAAAAAAAAAAAAAAAAAAAAAAAAAAAAAAAAAAAAAAAAAAAAAAAAAAAGAAAGCATCTACAGATCAGTCATATAATAGTTCACTCTGTGCCAAAATCAAGAAACTTACATTCATATAATTAGAATTCTCAAAGTAAAGAGGGATAGACAATAAATATTTAAAGATATAAAGTTTTTTAATTTAGTTGAAATTATAACACCATATTTCCAAGAAAAATGAACCTTTTGCTCAAGAAATATGAATAAAATCATACCAAGATACACAAAAGTGAAATTGTCCAAAACTAATTACAATGAAAAAAACCATTAAAGCATACACATAAAAATATTAACTATGGAAGAAAAACAATAGCATCTTATTCCAAATTAGAAAGAAAGAATAAGTGAGTAAGAAACTAGAGTAATTAACTCAAAGGAATGAAAGAAAAAAATCTGTCCTCATTGACTTTTATACTTAGCAAACATACCTTTGAAAACTCAAAGTAAAATATTTTCCAGTTATATAAATGATATCAAAATATTCTAACACTTTCAGATGTAGTACACAGAAAATAACAAAGACCACAATCCAGAAGGCAAGAGAATTTGCTGTATGATGCTGGATAAAGAATAAAGAGCTCTCAAAATGGTAGTTGTGCAGGACTCTGTGTGTGTGTGTATGTGTGTGTGTGTGAGAGAGAGAGAGAGAGAGAGAGAGAGAGAGAGAGTATGTAAAAGAAAAGGAAGAAGTAATATAAAGTCAATGGAAAATGGAAATACACTTTTTTAAAATTTCTAATACTAAGAGAAAATATCATACCCCATCTTATAAATAGATTCAAAATCAAAGATACTGTCCAAATCATAAAATAAAAATAAAAATTAAATAATATTCAGAAAATTAATTAAATATCAATTAAGATTTAAACAAAATATTTCAAAACAATATTTCAAAATTAAATTTGAATCACAAGTCCAACTAAGAGGCTAGAATGTTGTGTATCATATATGTAAGAATCTGTAATCAATTCAGAGTACTCACATAGTATTTTTTTTTTTTTTTTTGTCTTTTTGAGACAGGGTCTCACTATGCAGTTCAGGCTGGCCTTGAGCTCACTTTTGTAGCCCAGGCTGGTCTCGAACTCACACCGATCCTCCTGCCTCAGCCTCCCGAGTGCTGGGATTACAGGCATGCGCCACCACGCCCGGCTTCACATAGTATTTGAATAGGTTAATATATACAAAAATATCATCTAAGAAAAAGTTTTCATGATAGTAAAGAATTATTAAGAATAAAATATAACATAAATACTGGAGTGCCAACTATATGAACAGCACTTTTAACAGTTTGTGGATAGGATATCATACAAAGTTCTAGTTTGTGGTGGACATTGACAGTATGACACTTATTGGTGGCCAGGTGTCACTTGTGGGACTGAGTTACCATTATTTCCTTGATATCCACCCTGAAGACTTAGACAGAATCATGACCCCTAGATGCATTTGTAGTGTATGCTTATGGTAATAGTTGCTGCTGTATACAAAAGAATAATTGAAAGACTACTGTTGTATACCTCTTTTTCTCCTATGTTTAATTGTTTGGCCTATTTGGTGGGTTGTTTCTGTTCTCATTCATACAGTTGTAGTCATTTTGATCCGTCTCTAGAATATCTTTTAGCAGCCTGTGTAGGAGGGCTGGTGTTGTCATCATGAAATTCTTTAGTCGTTCTTTGCCATAGAAGTATTTAGCTTCTCCATTAAACTTGAAAGAGAGTTTTTTTGTTTTCTTGCAAGACTTGTAGTACTTTGCTTCATGTACCTCTTGACTTGATGTTTTGTGAAGAGAAATCTGCCATTGTTCTGATGGGTTTTCCTTTAAATGTGATGTTTCTTTTCTTAAGTGACTTTTAGTATACTGTTCCTGTGCTGAATTTCTGGTATCTTGATTATTATAAGTCTGGATGTGGTTTTAATTGGAGTTTTATATGCTTAGGTTAACTGTATGTTAGATTATTTTCCCATATTTGGAAAATTTTCTGCTATTACTTCTGCCTATATTTTTTACATCATTTGTATTTACTTCTTCCTTCTCAATGATGCCTATTAATCTTACATTATCATCTTTGCATTGTCTTGCAGATGTTTAATTATTTTTTCCTACATTCTATTTTTTTTTTTTTTTTTTAGTACCAGGGATTGAACTCAGGACCCTGTGCTTGCCAGGCAAGCGCTTATTCTACTGAGTTACCTCACTAGTCCCATTCTAGTATTTTTTAAGACATCTTTTCTTACTTTTTCACTAGTTGCAATGGTGTCTTCAAGACCTGAAACTCTACCTTCACTTTCACTCAAACAGTTTTGCCAGTTTGTGATTGTGGTTTTCATTTCCTGCATAGCACTTTTAATCTGCTTCATGCTTTCTATTTTTGCCCTATATTACTCATTGCAAAATTCCATCATTTTTATATTCTCCTCTATTTTTTATCAGTGTCTTCTTCAGAAGCATTTAGAACTTCTTTCATTATAGACATCATTTCTTTTTTTACTTCAGAGATTATCTGTGATCTGACTTCCTCTATACCTTTCTGTAGTTGTGTCTTTAATTCAAACACTATTATTTCAGATATTTCACATGTGTGATTTCTAATATCTTCTATGCTGTTGTCTTCTGCATTTGTTCTAGGTGGGCTCGGGGCCAGAGAATGCATTTTGCTTCTTCTCTTCATCATTTTGTATAACACTGTGTTCTGACCTTTGGTGTACAGCTTTGGTGCAGTTATTACCTTAGCACCAGGTCTGGATCAACCAAGTTCAAACTCACCCAAGTGGGTGTGGTGGCTTGGATCTGGCTGCTGAGCTCCGCTTCATCCTGCTGCAGCTCTTGGAGGTGAACCTACTGTGTCACTCTGGCAAGATGTTCTGCTCCTGGATCAGCTGGATGTGTCTTGCTTCGAACCTCTCTGCAGGGAGTTCTGCTGCAGGGTTCCACATCAAGCCTGTCTAATGGAGGAAGTTTCACACACATGTTTGACCTGGACCTGGCTGGAGTGAGGATCTGACAGGCCACAAGTGATTCCACTCACACACCAGGCCTGGATGCTGGCTGGAAGGAGGATCTGGTGGGATATGTGTGACCCCATGTACACATGCTGGGCCTGTGTGCTGGCTCAGATGAGGATCCAGGGGGCCCTGGGTGATCTCACTCACACTAGGCCTGGGCTCCGGCTCAAATGAGGACGTAGGGGTATCCGGGTGGTCCCACTTACATGCTGGGTCTGGGCGCTGGGTCAAATGAGGATCTGGGGGGTGCCAGAAGGTCCCACACATGCTGGTCCTGGGTGCTGGCTTGAATGAGCCCTGGATATTCTTGAACAAAGATTCCTTAGGAAAGATGGAGAAGATTCATGGAGAAAGTTTTGATACAAAATATAATTTTGTTAAAATATTTAAAGTGGACTGGGAGTTCCTCCACACTGCTATTTCTGAAGATGTGAAATATTTTAGAAGTATTGTTTTCATGATTACAAAGTTATATATTTCTAATTAAAATTTTAAATGCACTGCAAAATCAGTTTGGGTGCCAGTTATCCCATCTCCTGATCCTTTTCCCATTAGGCAATATCTTCAGTTTTAGTTTGGTCCCTTAGTGCAGTTTTTCCTCTAATGATAAATCTTATCTATTTGTGCTCAGCATGAACACGAAATGCTTTTAATTAGTTAAATAATATATTTTAGTTTTTTTTAATGTATTGGTACAGGGTCTCACTGTGCATCTTGAACTCTAGTGATCCTCCTGTCTTCAGCCTCTCCAGAGCTGGAATTACAGGCGTGTGCCACCACACCCTGCCTGGCTGGCTGGTTCAGTGTGCTTCGGGGTGGGGCTGACAAGGCATGTGGTACAGGGAATGCAACAGTCCCTGTGCTTGCCTAAGCAGCCACCTAGTCTGCTGAGCTATCTCGTTGGTCCTGTTTTAGTTTTTTTTTTTTAGTTTCTTACTCTCTAATCCAACCTGGACTGAAACTGTGTAGCCCATAGTTGTCTGGAACTTGTGTTCCTCCTCCCTTCAACTCCAGAGGGCTGGGATTGTAGGCATGAACATCACACCAAACTTTTTATTTAAATGGAAAAATAACATTGCATATTTTTAATGTGTACAATTCAGTATATGACTAATTTCCTAAAGTTCTGTGTAAAAATATATTTGAGTTTCTGAATCTGGCTTATTTCACTTAACACAATGATCTCCAGTTTTTTATAATTTACTGAAAATGACGTGATTATATTCTTCTGGACGGTTAATAGTCTACTGTGTACATAAGCCATATTTTTCTTATTCATCCCTTGATAGGTGACTAGATTGTTTGCAAAGTTTTGTTATTGTGAATTATACCACAGCACACCTGAGTATGTAGGTCTCCCTAATAGGCTGACTTTAATTTTTGGAGGGATGTAGTGGGGTCTTATAGTGGAATAGGATGGCAACTGTATTTCACAAGCTTTTTGGTTTTTAAGCATTCAAAAACTTACAAGTAAATTCTAGAATTACAAACAATAGAATCAATCCATAAAATGGCATAAATTAATCTAACATAAATCTAACTAATTTTGAGAAATGTGTACTGTGTCTGAATGTTACTGACAACTTGCTTACTTGGTAAACTATGTCTTAGAACTTTAGCAGAGTGCCTATATGACCACATAGTCTTGAAGCTGAAGTTTTACTGAGAAAAACCATGCAAAGTCCCCACAGAGATAAATAACATTAGCTCTTCTTGCACTGGAAGAAACTAAAAAGTAGCATGAGAAGCTTTATTTTTAAGATTCTTTCTATAACTGAAAGGGGCATGTGATATTTAATAATAAATTGCGGAGAATTAAAAAGAGTGGTGGTAGAGGTAAAAAGCTTACTTCATCAACAATACCTATATTTCATTCAATTTAAAATGATAAGTCTTGAATAAAACATGTACACCATTACTAAAAATATACTAGGCATTTTAAAAATAACTGAAAGTCAGACTGATGAAAGACCCCACCCTGAAGATGTGTTCAGGCACCAGGACTTCCTATGTGGTTGTGTCCAGATAGTGCTCATTGCTACATTCCGAGCTCACACATTAATTTCTCCGGTAAGCCCAGCTGAGCGAGACACCGGCTCATGTATTTGTTGTTTTTAATTTTAATTTATCCTGGACTTTACACCAAGGATCCTCAGGAATTCCTAAACTCAGAACTTTTGTCCCAACAGTGAAGATCACCTTTTCCTGGGAAATATACATTTTGCAAAGATCCTGGGGTCATCCTCTAAAACTAAGGTATTTATATTTCTTAACATATTAATTTATTGTATCCAAGGACTAGTATTGTTGAAGATTTCTATAAAAGTGGATCAAATTAATTTGATCAAAAGAATAAAAGATGTATTCAGAGGGAAGTGTTGCTCTGGATAGATGAAAATCAATAGATTGACAAACAAGAGAAGAAAAAAATGACAATACTATGTTTCTATGGTAACTAGTAGAGAAAATAAAAACTTGGAAATGAGCCTTTAATATCAATGTGAAATATACTTCAAGAAAACACTTCTAAAATTCTGCTGGGAAATGTTCACAAGATTCCCTGTTAGGCTTAAACTTAAGTCATCAATGTCATCAAGTATTTAGGAGTAAAAGGTATATGAAGCTTCCTTTGAAACATTTTAAGACTTTTGTCCTGAGCTCTGACATATTTAATGGGCAAAGCATTCAATTTACTGTAAAATTGAAATTGTTAGAATCTGAAAATGCACAAGGGGCCCTAAGAAGTAACTGTAGTATCATTTGGTTGTGACTTCAGTGATGAATGGGGTCATAGCAAAGAAACGGCATCACAGAACAGAGAGAGATGACGGGGTGAAAGAGTCAGGAAAAAAGACAGGAACGCCCAGAGGAAGACGTCATGAATTCCAAGTGAAATGGCTATGCAGTATTCTTGAAACTGACAGTAGGATTTAATTGATGTTTGTTTGTTTATTTGTTTATTTATTTATTTATTTGGTACAGGGTCTCACTATGCAGGCGATTCACCTGTCTCAGCTTCCCCAGCACTGAGATTACAGGTGCATGTCACCATGCCCAGTTTTGGGGCTGGCGTGGCATGCCCAATGTCCTTGGTGTAGCGTGGCATGCAGTACCAAAAATCGAACCTGGCTCCTTGCACTTGCCTGGCAGGTGCTTAGATACCCTAGGTATCTCCCCAACCCGCAATTCATATTTTAAATAACTGCTTAATGATTACAGAGTAAAGTAGAACCGATATAGACTAAAAAAGAGAAAAAGCTTCTCCAAAAGTATAATCATCTGTAACAGCAGATCAGAATCAAAGAAGTTAATAAATGTCTTTTGTCAAGACGGAAACAGGTGCTACAAAATATAGAGGCTGCTGAGCGTATACATCAAGAGAAACTGAAAGAATTTCTCATGTCACATTTTTAAAACACTTGACATGCAGTAACTCTTAACTAATTGTACAGGTGTCTGAAGTTTGTAACTTTAAAAAAAAAATTTACTTTGGATTGTAGTCTCACATGGTAAGCAACAGCCCACTTTCTAAACCTTTATATGCTTCAATGATAATCTCTTCTAATCAATGTTCGCAAACTTGAAAGAAGCTAAATCTTTTGTTAGGCTTACATAAGAACAATCTGTATACATCATCTACTTAGTGACAGCATTTATATAGTCCTTTTATCAGAAAGATTTTATTTCAAATACACTTCTACATTTCAGGAATGAAGGCAGAAAAAGTGATTTATTCTAATTTGAAAATCCAGTCCTCATCCCAGCTACGGAGGAGAGAAGTCACTGGGTTATCTGAACCCCGAAGGAACGCCTGCTTGGAGCATCTTGGTGAGTTTTTTCCACATTATTTTTCCTTACTATTTTTTTTTTTTTTTAAACAGTGTCTTCAATATGTTTTCAGTTGAAGCCTGGAAATGATCAAGGTTTCACAAGCAACCACAGCCTAAAATTAAACTGGGTTTAAGAGAGGGTGGATTTTTTTATTTTATTTTTATTTTTATTTTCTTGTTTCAGAACTTTTGTTTGTTTATTTATTTATTTTTATGGCCGGCTCGGCCTACCCTAAGGGCAGGGCTGGCGCAGCATCTGGTGCCAGGGATCAAACTACGGTACCTGAAGCCACCTAAACTTTCCTAAGCAGGCGCTTTAGACCACTGAGCCATTCTTCTGGGCCCCAAGAGGGTGGATTTTGATTGTAGAAAAAAAAATCTACCATGACCTTAGTTCTCGATATGAAATGAAGTCATTTTAAGTGAAACAGTAAGTTTTGTACATAAATCTATTTTATATGCCAATGTTACTCTTTTGAAGGTGACAGAGTCACCATAATGAATGGTCTGAGAAATAAAAGAAAATGACTATCTTATACTTTTTGGTAATCCATGGTAATTTCATTTTTGTTTTAAGTTTTATTGCTATATTGGTCCTTATCAAGTACATTTTTGCTCAACATTTTACCTTATCTGTGTTTTACCACTACAACTTAATTTTGATCTTCTGTTAGTCACACAGTATTGTATGAATTTGGGGCAATTGTATTGCTTGAATTGTTGTTTATTTCCCTATAGAACAGTGATTTGCCCTTTGTACAAGATGAATGGTTAGTTCAAACAAGAACACAGGTAAATATATCTGTTCATTGGCCAAGAATTTCATTTATTTCTATTCTCAGAATCTGGAGAGTAAAACAGTAAAGATCTAAAAAGCAAATATTTTCAAACAGGTAAAGATCAATCATATGATGCTACATACAGTGTGGCTAAGTCATGAAGCATGATTCTTAGTGATGTTCGTGAGATCAGCTTGAAAATTGGCAAAAGAGAGATGAGGCATTGCAGAAGGAAAGGGGCACAGTGAAAGGAGACAGAAATTTCAACTATCTTCCAGCGCTTTCCAATGGAGGAGAAGAAATACTTTGATGAATAGAAATGAGAAAATTGACAGCGCTTAATTATTGTATATATTCTTGTCTGAAGTGAATCCATTTTGATTTGAAAGAACAAAGTGGTAGAGTTAGCACAAGTAAGAGCTCTACAAGATGTCCTGGGAAATGAGGACAGAGTTTTTAAAGTCACCACAGTACAACACGTAATCAAGAATATCGATATATTGGAGTGTATTAAAATACCTAATTTCTGTTAAGATTCTTAACAACAACAAAAAAGAACTGTAATTAGATCTGGGAAGGAGTTGGATATGTTGAATACATGATAGCTTCTTTGAAATAACAAATAATTGTAACATGCAGACTCCCAATAAGAAACTGTCTTAGCAAATTATTCACAGAAAACCTAAGTAAGTAAGAGAGTGCCATAAGAAAAGCATTCAAGGGCTGAGAATATTGCTCAGGGGTAGAGCACTTGGCTAGGAAGCTGGAAACCCTGGGTTCAGTCCTCAGTACCAAGAAACTGCTGGGCATGGTGGTGCACATCTGTAATCCTGGCACTCAGGAGGCTGAGGCAGGAGGATTGTTGTGAGTTTGAGACCAGCCTGGGTTACAAAGTGAGCTCAAAGCCAGCCTGAACTGCACAGCAAGGTCTTGTCTTGAAAAGACAAAAAGGAAAAAAAGAAGGAAAGAGAAAGAAAGAAAGAAAGAAAGAAAGTAGAAAGAAAGAAAGAAAGAAGGAAAGAAAAGAGTCATTCAATTTTAATAGCTGAAAAATAAAAACTAACACTGTAAGAACAACAATGACTACCTATGAAATTTTAAACTTAATAACTTGCCCCCCCAAAAGAAAAGTCCCTTAATGTCTTTATTTTTTAATATTTTTATTGTTTTGTAGTTTTTAAGGAAGGATCTACAGGGTATTCAGGGTCTCTCAACTAGATAGGATTGGCAGTGATTCACCTGTTTGCAGCCTCCCAAGAGCTGGGATTACAGGTGTGCACCACCAGGCCCAGTCTCAGTTGCCATCTCAGTGCTCCGGCAGGGCTGGCCCGGTAGGCCCTGCATCAAAACCCTGGCCTCTGAGCCCGCTTGCAAGCTCTTTAATCTGCTGAGATACTTGGCTAGCCCTATTTTGATGTTTTGATACCAGGAATTGAGCTCAAGGCAGAACCTTACGCTTTCCCATCAGGCACTGTACTACTGGGCCACGTCCACAGCATCCTGCACATCTTAAAAGAGCAGAACAAGCAAATAAACTATTGAATATGTATGAGCATGAATATTACACCGGCAATTTAGGCATATTTTTAAAGCATTTAATGACCTGTGAAAATATTAAAATGTATTCCTAATATGTAAAATAGACATAACGAAAGGAATAAATTGAAATGATGGTGGAATGGCCTCTGAGTAGGCCAATAGTGATTGTAATGTTAATTTTGTCCTGATCATTTATGAAGTTTTCAAACGTTAAAATGAGTCTACATAATTTTAGTTTAAAAGGAAAGATATTTCACTGTGCATCTGCTATTAAAATTAATATGACCATTAACTCAAGAAAAGTCTTACATAATCAAATCTCAGACATGCAAAAGCACGTAGTTGTGTATGACCCACACATCTATTTGGAGCCTGATGATGGTCACAACAAAACTATGAATGTACATCTAGAGATACACTGAACAACTGACCTTTCCCTTTCTAACAGGCGGCTGTGCTCCCCTGTCTTCGTGGAAACTAACTGCGCTGGTTCTGTTGTTCATCTCCATGGGCCTCTTTTTGGCTCTTGTAATCTTAGCCACACAGCGTAAGTCTCTGCCCGACATAGCTTGCTTGTTGCTCCTAGGACACAGTGTGTTACGATCATTCATGTTTATGTTCAATATGAGTTCCTGAGGACCAATTACATTCTAGCCATCATCTCCGTACTGCAGATGATTTTAACAACTACACACAATTGCTTCCCAGGCCCTGATCCTGGGCTCTTGGATGCTGTCTCCTCTGTGTGGGTTGTCTTTGCTTTCCCTTTCCTTCGCCTCATACTTAAACAACAGCCTCACCTAGGCTTGTGACTGGCTTAACTTCTGAGAAATGTCAGGTTCTTATTAGCCAAAATCAGTTGGTAAATGCTACAATGTAATATGTTAATCTTCCTATCAGATTGAGAATATTTTAAAATTTGCTTATACTTGTTTTCCGTTTCTTGCATAAGGGGCCATTGATAACGCATTGTTACTGCACTGCATGCAGTGTTTTGTGCAATGGCAAATTTATCTTAGTTTAAATGTGTTAAACCAAAATGCTGTTTGCAACTTGTTCTTCAGTTGCAAGGGAGTGTTCAGGAAACCTCACCTGCAGCCAGGAAATAGATCAGCAGAGATTGCTTTCAGGAAATTCCAAGAGTCAACCGTCACTAACACATGTTCAAGGTAATGTAGAGTTATGATCACAAATTTTCTAAGAATTAAATTTGTATGAGTTTTCCACATAAAAATGTAAGAGCTTGTAAATGAGGGAATGAATACTACACACATGTGTGACATATTCACCAATAATAGTTTTAAATTGGGATGATATTGAAAATGCTGAAATGTTAACACTGACAGTATGAGAAACAGAATACTGTAAATAATTTTATATTACTAAAATTAGCATGACAGCAATTTGAACTGGATGAATATGTTTTGTTATTTAATTTATGTATGGCTAGTGTGGCTCTGGAATGTTAACAGATATTTTTCAAATTATGAATGCAAGAGTTGTAGACATTTGAACATCACCTCTTTTTCTCTGTAGCTTGGAAGTGTCACCTTTGTGACCCCGAATGGCACCAGTATGGGAGCAACTGCTACTCCTTTTCTAAAAGTTTGAATGCTTGGAGAGACTGTCAAGTTCACTGTGCATCTTCTCTTTCAAATTTTCTTATAGTCGATACTAAAGAAGAGCTGGTAAAAATGAATAACTGTTTTTAAGTTTTCACATCTTTCTTTGGAAAAAATTTCTCACACTGTAGCTTTTCAGTCTTATAATATATCTATAGAGAGAAATTCATGCAGCTCACTTAAGATTACTATACCCCTCTCCTCAGGCCTAGTGTAAAGTCCCTTGTCAACAACAACTGCTGTTACTCCTATCTGAACTTCTCAAGCTCCCTAGCCTCCTCAGGAACCAGTGAACTCCACTACCCTGGCTTCCTAACCATTAATTTCATGTACTCTTCCTGTCTATTCCCTAAAATGCATTCCACTCTACTCCTGAGAGTTGCAGTCTCCCGCTCCTAATCTTGTTGAAGCTTCTCCCATAAATGCCTACTTGCTTTCCGAGTTTACCATAGAATCACTGAGGCTTGTAAAACTTTGATTGCCTTAATTCTATGGGTGTCTGGATATGTAGTGGCACTTCATTCCTTTTTTCTTTTTAGGAATACTTGCTTACTAAATGGCTTTGCTCTTTTCTTAGATATTTTGGGAACAATTCTACTTATTCAATTCCCAATACTAAGCAACATGCCTGGAGTATTGTAAGGTCTCCGTGATGGTCACTGCATGAACCAATGAATTATTGGTTACAAGGGTGTAGAATCCCTAGAGACTTTTTATTATACTGATAAAATTTCAAAGAAAATTACAGTGCTTAATAATGGGAAATATTTTTACACAGAAAAACCAGTCACATGCATTAGATTTATTTTTATGCTCTCATTCTATCCAGGAATTTGTAAAAAAGTTGTCAGAAAAGACTCACTCAGAAAAGTTTTGGATCGGTTCACACTACAACAGCAGCCTGTTGAAATGGACTTGGTTAGATGGCTCAGCTTTTGCTTTGGACAAGTTAGTATATTCTTAATGTTTTATTTTTTATTTTTTATTCTTAATGTTTTAAAGCATTAGCTACAGGAAATAAAGTGCTAGGAGGCGCATAGCACAGGGTTCCATAATTATCAAGAAAAAAGAAAGGAGGCCAGAATGAAAAGCCAGCATGGTAAAATTATCAGTGTGCACTCGAGTTTAATTAAATATTCTCAATTCTCATATCAATCTATTTCAGAATTATTTGTACTTTTATGTAAATAAAATAATGTTTGTATCGTTTAGCTTGTATAAGATTAAATTATAAGCAATATATATTAGAGACAAACAAAACATATACAGTTTTCAATGGTCAACAAAGCAATACAAATACTTATGTTATCAGAGATTATATGAAAGGTGATGTGAAATTCTAAAAAAGCTCATTTTCAAATCATTAACCACTACATATCCTACATTCTTACTCTCTATATGTTAGCTATGTATAACATTTTGCCAGCAACATTTGCATATGGTGAACACGGTAACTTTTAGTTCAGACTCTACTCTCTGTCTCCCTAAATTCACCTCATTATTATCACCTGCGCTGGTAACATAGATTGGGGAAATGAGATCTAAATATTTATTCTATTAAATATCCATATTTTATGGAAATCATATCTTTGAGAGACAATTCCATTAATATATCTAAACGTTTGACATTGTTATGCATTATTCTTAGTATGTGTGCAGTTTCATTTTCCTAATTTCAACTGAAGTGGAACAATTCAAATTTGACTTGGTAAATGAATATTAATTGCATTCCATGTACAGGTTAATAATGATTCATAAAGTTATTTTTCTAGATAGATAATTTTTATTTCCCTAAACTATGATGATTCTGTGTGTGAATATACTTAGAAGTATTTATTGAACACCTGTTGCCCCTCCCACCCCACAGGGCAATGTGATACAGCAATTGAGACTGGGTGTGGTTGTGCATGCCTCTAAACCCAGCACTCGGGAGACTGAAAACACTAGGATCACTATGAGTCTGATCTGTGTAGTGAGATCCTGTAGACCCTGTGCTAAATACAAAAAAAAAAGAAGAAGCAAAAGAAAAGAAAAAAGAAGTATTTATTGAGGACTATGGGACAAACCCATTTTCATGATGTTACTCATACATTATTTGGTCTTTTAAATGCCATTCTTTCATGATCTTGGTGCTTCATGATGTATTAAATCACAACAGGCTACTGGAATGTAGCTAACATTATAGGTTTTTTTCTTTGATGCTGGACAATTAAAGGATTTGTAAATATGTAAGGTGACATCAGTGTTCTCATTAATTGCTTTGTTTTAGAACATAAAATTATTTTTATTTTAACATTATATACATGTTTGTTGTTTATATATTAAATTTTTTTATATATTAAATTTTATAAGCCATGTTTTTTTCTGGTGCTGGGGATCAAACTCAGAACCTGATACTTGTCAGGCAGGCATTTATGCCACTGAGCCCACCCCATAAGCCTCTATTTTCAATGCAGCAAAAATGAGTACATTCATTGAATAATGGAAGTTTGAAGGTATTGGACAATAATTTTGGGGGCCTGGAAACAAATCTACAGGACTTCCGGTTCCAATAAAGACATCATTGATTTTCCTATAAGAATATTAGGTATTCAATTGTCCTTCTGTCTATTAACTTAGTAGAAAGTTTTCCTATTTCACCTAAAGACACATAGAGGATAACCAGGACCAAAGAAATACTTATCACCCCACCTCTAGTGGCTTTTAAGTGAAACAAATATCTTCTTACCAAAATTCATCACCTTATTCATTTCACCACCTCACTTAAATTGTGTTATTAGGTTTTAGAATTATTAATGTTATTTATTATTATTATTAATTTTGTAGTTTTAAGGATGGGGCTGCAGGGTGTTCAGGGTCTCACTGTCATGCCCTGTCTCAATTGCCATCTCAGCGTGCCTTGGGATTGGGGTTAGCACTGCAGTTACAGGGATCGAACCCATGGCCCCTGGGCCTGCTTGCAGGGGCTTTAATTCACTGAGATATTTGGCCATCCCAGACTTTAGAATTTTGGAGAGTTGAGGCTGCATGATTTTGCCACCTTTGTCATTGTTTTAGTGGAGGGATGGCGTTTCGTAGTTCGTATCTGCACTATCTCCTTCCACAACTTTTGAAGACAACACATACAGTACTCCCTCACTATTTCATGGTTCAACTTTCGCAGGCTCACTGTTTTGCGAGTTTTCAAAAAGTATCAATCTAAATTATTTATCATGGACCTTTCACTACATTGCGAGATTTTTGTAGTGCCGTACAGTATAAGTAAGTTGTTAAAATTATGTAAGTTTATGAGTTTAGAAGATGGTTAGGAACATTATATGTGTTTTTAAAAGTGTGGGAAAGGTGTATAAAGCCTTAAAATACATAAATACTAAAATAAATTTAATGCTGCTGGTTCGTGATTCTGAACTTTTAGAGTATATTTATTTGCTGCTTACACTTCTTCATCTGAAAAGTGTGTGTTCATCTCAGATGCTCCCTGAAGTCGCTACTTTGCTGATTTTCACTTATTGTGAGGGAATCTGCAGCCTTACCTCCACGACAAGTGAGGGACTGCTGTTTTCTTTTTCATTAATATATCAATAAATGTGCCAAAGAAATGTTTCGCTTTCCGTAAAATGTCATAATTGTCACTTAGTAGAATTGATACCTGAAGTAAATCTTAGTTTACAATTAAAATCCTTTTCTTTTCTAGGGGTCAATTAGATAAACCGGACATGGATGATAATCAATGCAAATACGTAGCAAAGGGCCAGCTACTGAGTGGTGACTGTAAAGAACATAGTTTTTGTATATGCAAGAAGACAGCAGATGGAGCTTAAAGTTTGAAAAGAAAAGGTGAAATACAAATATCCAAAGCCTTCCAAAATAATTTTCACTTCATGTTAAGAAAAATATCTTTCTAAAATCATGTGTCTTTATGTTTTCAATAAAATACGATATTACTTGATATGTATATATATATATATATATATATATATATATATATATACTGTTAAACACATTAATTAATCAAAAGGACTCAAGCCTATAACATAATATAAAGGACAGTAAGAATGGGAAGAAAAAATTTTGAAAATGTAGAAAAGATAGAATTCATATGACTCTGATGATTGAACATTTTTCTAGTTTATTGCTACATTTTAGGCATGCATTATGACTGCACTCAGCATAGGGAACTTGTGCCTGTACATGATATGTCTTACTTCCTCGTTTCAGTCTCCATTTCCCTGCCATCCCTTCAACCTCTCCTTCCTTCTTTTACAAAGCTTTGTTTCCATTTTATCATTTGTTTCCTTTTCTTTTTCCCTTTCTTCTCCCCCACTTCTCCTTTTCTTTTGTAACTTTTTTAAATTTTACAGTATTTATTGTACATTTCAGATCTTATTGACACTTTCAGCTTTTCACATCAGGAGGATTTTGTCATATTTACTTGGGCATCCAATGTACTTTACTTAAAAGTATAGTCTCAAGGTGTTTCCACTTGGCTATAAATGCCTCAAATTTATCCTTCTTTATAGCTGAGTAGTGCTCCATTCTATAAAAAACCCATGTCTTGTTAAATCCGTTCATCAATTAAAGAACATTAGGGTTATTACCAAGATTCAGCTATTACAAATTGTGCTGCTATCATCATGGATGCAGATATATTGCTATATTACATTTCTTTAATTCTTTTGAGAAAATATCGAGTGAGAACATCTGTGTCATTTTTTTTTTTCAGTACCGGGGATCAAATTTGGGACTTTGCATATGCCAGGAAGGGACTTATGCCACTGAGCTGTCCCCCCAGCCCAATATATGGGTCAAATGAAACCTCTAGTTCAATTTTTTGGAGAAATCGCCACACCAGTTTTGACAGTAGTTGTACAAACCTACACTCCCTCTAAGAGTGAAGGATTCATTTTTCCCACACCCCCACCAGCATTTATTATTGGTTAATGTTTTGATAATAGCCATTTTTCTGGGGTTAGATGGAATATATGCATTGTTTTAATTTGCATCTTTCAAATGATCAGTGATGATGAACTTTTAAAAAATGGGACTGGAGATTTGCCTCAGTGGTAGAATGCTTGCCCCGCAAGCTGAAAGCCTTGGGTTTGGTCCTCAGCACCAAACACAAAACAAAAGAACAAACAAAATACCTTTTTTTGCTATTTGTACTTCATCTGAGAAGCATGCTTTCATCTCAGATGCTCATTTTTGGATAGGTCTTTGAATTTAGGAGATCTGATATTATGTAAAAATCTGCTATCTTTTCTAGATGTTGCTTGTTTGCCTGAGAAATATCTGGATAAGATATCTTCCCATTTGTGTATTGTCTTTTCACTCTGTTGGTGATCACTTTTGCTATTCAAAAGTTGTAAAAATAAAATGAGATCCTAGTTGATAATTCTTTGTAGAATTTGCTATGCCATTTAGAATTTTATTCATGAAGTGTTTGTCTACACCTATATGTAAAGAGTTTTGTGAATTTTCTCCTACAAAAGATTTAATATTTCTGTTTTATCATTTAGATCACTGATCTATTTTGATTTTGTTTAGTGCATAGTGATAGGCTCATCTAACTTTAGTCTTTGGCATCTGGAAAGCCAATTTTCCCAGCACTGTGCTTAGCTAAGGCGATTGATTGTGTCTGGGGTTGGTTCTTCATCTTCTAATCTGGTCCAGTGATCTTCAGGTCTGTTTATTTTTTTTTTTACCAGTACCAGGCTGTTTTGATCACAGTAGCTTTGCAGTATAGTTTCATAAGAGATTATGATGTTCCCTGACATCTTTGTTGGCTAGATATTATCTAGCCAATACCTATCTTTATTCCCTTCTAGGAATCTTCTGGTTCCTAATGAATTTTAGTAAGTTTTTTTTTTCAGTTCTCTGATGTATGCTAATGGTATTTTTATTGGCATTGCATTAACTCTGTATAAAATTTTTGTGAGTTTGTCCATTTTTACTTCCTACCAAAGAACAGGAGGTATTTTTCAGTTTTCTTAAATCTTCTTCAGTCTTCGTTTTCAGAGTGCTATAGTTTAAATGTAAAGATCTTTCATTTCCTTTGTTAGATTGGTTGCTAAGTATTTCATTTTTTTCAGTGCTAATATTATCCCTAATTTTTTCTCAGTGAGTTTGCTATTCAAGCTATTGATCTTCAAGTGTTGGCTTCATAACCTGCTATGTGACTGAACCTGATTACTAAATTTAGAAGCCATTTGGTCGTGTTTTGGTGTCTTCTATGTAGAGTATCAGCTCATCTACATGTAATGATGGTTTAAATTTTTTTCTTTTTAGTTTTTATTCATTTTTTTCTGTTGTCCAATTTTTCTGTTTCCAGACCTACAGTCAATAAAAGTGGCGATACCAAATGTTCTGGTCTATTGCAGATTTTATTTTTTTAATTTTAATTTTTATTACTTTTAATAAGAGATAACAATATGAGAGTTTCAAAACATGCTAGTAGCACATTTTCAATAGTTGAGACACTGCATATTGTTGTCCTCACAAATATTATACAGAGCACAGAGTGCAGACGTGACAAATTTTCTAATCGATATTGGTTCCGGAAAAAAGAAGAAGAAGAAGAAGAAGAAGAAGAAGAAGAAGAAGAAGAAGAAGAAGAAGAAGAAGAAGAAGAAGAAGAAGAAGAAGAAGAAGAAGAAGAAGAAGAAGAAGAAGAGCAAGAATGAGGAGGAGGAGGAGGAGGAAGAGGAGGAGGAGGAGAAAGAAAGAAGGAAGGAAAGAAAGAAAGAAACAAAGAAACAAAGAAAGAAAGAAAGAAAAGAAGAGAAGAAAAAGTTTTCTTCTCTTTGAACTAGGAGAAAATAGTTGTATACATAGTCCAGTGTTCCATAATTGCAGTGGGTTACCAGAGAAACTGGCAATGTTGAAGCCTGTTGATTTAAGCCTCTTACAGCTCATCATACTAATCTAGCTCTGCGTTATATGCCTTGTAACTAAGCTTTTATGCTGGGTGATCAAATGTAAGCTAAAGCAAGACCTGTCTAACAAAACTTTCATCATTTGTACTTTCCAGGGTCAAATCTCCGCAGGATTAACTTTGCAACCATATACAGTGCTTTGTAGAACTGTTGTCAGTGTCAGCCATCGGGACGAGTCACGGCCAATGCTTGACCAGTTTGCTCTCTGTGAAAGCCTGAGAGAATATTTTCTCCTCAGGTGACTCTCCCTAGGCACACTATGCTTCACTTATCCCTTTCCTCTGAGATCGCATAATCTCCTTGACCAGAAAATTTGGGAAACTCCTGAGTTATAGGATGTTACAGCACAGGTTCTCTTATGTCCTGAGTCCTCACTGACCTTGAGGAGCTAGAGCCAAAATGATGGCTATCCTCATAGCCCTTGCTTTTTCTCCAATTTTTGGTCTGTTAACTTACATTCTCAACCCTCCAGCAGAAAAGCTTCATGATACAATTACTTCATACCATAGGTAATTGAGCTCAACCTCACTGCCTTCCTAAATATACATCCTAGACTAAGCTTGACGTTGGTATTTTCCTTCAACCATTAATATTCTAATAAATCTCTACAGATTGTGATAAAAGCAGTTACACATGTTTGCACAGACATTTAGAAATGTAAGGATGTACAAAATTGTACCCTGTCAAGCCTATGGTATTTTGCCTAGTCTCTTATTCTCAATTAATACCGTTTTTTATCTTTTTGTTAACCAATCATTTACTTGAGAGAGAGTATATGAGTAACTGAGTTCACAATAGAAGCAGCACACATCTGAAAGTCCTGAATGACATGCATTCCAAGCATAGTTTTAGTGTTGCTCCAAAAAATCCTTGATTTCCATTCAGCTGTGTTATGCCTTTCCATTTTTATTTCTTCTTCTGAATTCTTACACTAGGGAGGCTATATGATATTTACAAATGTAGGTCTGGTTTATTTCACTAATGAGTATATGTTTAATATACATCCATTATATATGAAATCTTCAAGTTTATCATTCTTTATGGATGAGTAATATTCCATTGTATAAAAATACCACATCTTTTTTAAGCATTCTTCAAATGATGGGCATTTGGGTTGTTTCCAAGATTTGGCTATTACAAATTGAGCTGCTATAAACATAGGTGCACAGATATCGCTATGGTATGTTTTCAGTTCTTCTGGGAAAATTCCAAGTAGGGGGATAGCTGGATTGAACGGGATTTCCAGTTCTACTTTTTTGAGGATTCTCCCACAGTTTGCCTCTAAGTATCCTGCAATTCTTTGCCAGTCTTGTAGCTGGGTATCTTGTTACAGTTGATTTTAGTGTAGGTAACTGGGAGCTGCTGGAGCAAGGCCTTGAATGTGATGGCTGACATTGATAATTTTCACTACCTGCAGTCTGATACTCATTTTTTGCACTCCTTATGATTTTAATAAACTGCTTGGCAGTTTGGACTTCACTTGATACATTTCCTGAATCTTGAGTATCTTTATAACTAACCAGTTGAATACTGCAATCTTCATAATAGTGAACCTGAATGTTGAGCATTTCAATTACCTCGGCTGCAGGTGGTGTGATGGTGAGCTTCTACTTTGGCAGGTATTTCAATCACAGTTTAGTTATTGTCATGTTGAGACTCTTACATTTTCAGTTCTACTTTTAGATTAGGTTTTCACTTCAGTGCTAGCATTTTGTATGTATGTATGTATGGCAAGATAAATGTACGGGATTATAAAACACATGGCAAATAATGGACTTCTGATTATATCATTTACATTTTGATGAAAAAGTAAAGCATTATCAGCCAATATGCAATGATGTAATTAATATGAGCAATTACTAAAATTTCAATTTATTTGAGCTAATGTAAATTTGCCATTGCCAAACTCATTTTCTGAATTTTTCTAACAAGTTCTTAAAATTCTTACATTTCAGTTTCTTTTTTAGAATAAATTATTCAACTTGAATATGTTGGAATGTGTGAAAGATGACTCATTATTAGGCAAGATAAGTAAGCTAGGAATTCAAATATCAGATAACTATTCATTGTATTATTCATTCACGCATCATAATTAAGCTGATTTATTTTTTAATGTTATTTACTGGGGTTTGAATTCAGGGACTCACACATGTTGGCGAACTCTCTACCCCTGGGTCCATCCCTGTCTCATCTGTTTCTGGTTCTTGTCATAAATGAGCGTCGCATGTTGTCAAAAGCTTTTTCTGCATCTATTAAGAGAATCATGCAGTTTTTTGTGGGTTGTGACAACGTACACATCTATCAAGAACTGAAAAGGGTTCCTTTTCCCCACATCTACTCTAGCACGTGTTATTTAATGATTTCCTGATGATAGCCATTCTTTCTTAATTGAGATGGCTTCTCAGTGTTGTCTAACTTGCACTTCTGAAATGGCTAGAAATGCTGAATGTTTTTAAAAGTGTTTGCCTGCTCTTTGTATATCTTTATCTCAAAAGCATCTATTTATTTCAGATGCTCATTTTTTCATTGGGTCTTTAAATTTGGGGGTCTGATTTTTTCAGCTCTTTATATGTTATGTGTCTTTTGTCTGAGGAACAGCTTATAATCTTTTTTTTTTTTTTCATTCTGTAAGTCATTTCTTCACTCTGTTGGTGATTTCTTTTAATGTAAAAACAAGTTTTTTGTTTTTAAATCAGGTTTTTAGAGGAGGTTTAGTTTTTGGGTTTAGTGCTGAGGACTGAACCCAGGGCTTCCTGCCTGCCAAGCAAGCCTTCTGCTGCTGAGCCAAATCCCCAATCCCCCAAATCAGATTTTATTGATTTTTATTTTTTTTCATTTGTGTATTTGGTACAGGGTCTCACTATGCAACTCAGACTTGTAGTGATCCTCTTTTTTTAAGCCTCCCCAGCACTAGGATTATAGGGGTCCACCAACATGCCTGGACTCGATCACCACCTCAGTGCGCCCTGGAGGCAGGGCTGGCATGGCGCGCAGGACCATAGATCAAACTCTTGTCCCTGTGCTTGCCAAAGCAGGCACTTAGTCCACTGAGCTGTCTCACTGGCTTGTTTTATTGGTTATTATGAGACCCGTAGTGATCGTATTCATCATTGAGAATTTATACCTGTCTATGAAATAACCTCATTTTCCTTTCCCATTCCTCTACTATCCTCCCTACAACCTCCTCCTGCCCTCCCCATTTACAAAGGCTTTGTTACCATGTATTATTTCTTTTCTCATTTCAAAAAACTTTTTCTTTTTCTCTCCCCCCTCCTTTATGCCCTTCCCATTTGAATGTTTTCTTACTATTTCACAATATCTATTACATACTTTGGTCCTTATTTACACTTTTGTTTCCTCACACCAGGGAAACAACAGTTTTTACACGTGTCTATCCAACTTGTTTCACCTAAGAGCATGGTCTTAGTGTGCAACCACTGGCCTGTAAATGCCTGAAGCTTATTTTTCTTTACTGAGTAGTATCCCACTGTATAAAAAGTACATCTTTTTGACACATACACAAGTTGAAAAACATATGGGTTGTTTCCAGGACTTGGCTGCTACAAAGTTTGTCACTATAAACGTGTGTGTGTGTGTGTGTGTGTGTGTGTGTGTATGGCATGAGGATTCAATTCTTTTAGGTAGATATACTACACATTTAACCCATCAGATCTGACTTGGTCTTCTGTAATGTAATGAAGAACTCTTCCAGTGCTTCCCATGACATACAACATTGTGATGGGAAGACAAACACACTTGCATATAACACAGGTGCTACAAAAATATACTTGGCTATCAATGTGCTCACTTAGGTCTTCAGCTTAGTATTAGTGCTCATCACTTCCTATCCTCACTGACCTATTAATTTTTCAACTAATACTTCTATGAATGAGTGTTCTTTACCTAGTTCAATGGTCTCTTCCAATTGTTCCTTTTCTATTTTCTACATAATATTTTAATCTTTATTTTCTCCAAAGTCTTTTTTATTAGTGCATGTTGGTTACAGAGAGGAGTGAGTTTCTTTTTGGTAGATTCCATAGATGCATGTTACATACATTAAGCTTCTTTCCTTCTGAGATTTGCTGCTCTGCACTCCACCTCGTTTCATTCTGAGGGAGTAATATATAGGAATCGATCTTATCCATTACACCTAAATGCTCAACCTCACAACTCTCTCCCCTTCTTGATTATCATCTTTTTTAGATTTCACATATTGGGAGAACATGCCAAATTTGTCTTTCTGAGTCTGGTTTATTTATTTATGTATTTATGTATGTATTTTGTGTGTGTGTGTGTGTGGTACCAGGGTTTGAACTCAGGACCTTGTGTTTGCCAAGCAAGCACTTATTCTACTGAGATATCTCCCTGCCCCCTAGTTTATTTTTTCAACATGATGAAATCCAGCCACATTCATTTTCCTACAAATGACATTTTGCTGTCCATGGCTGAATAATCCTCATAGATTGATATATTCCTCTACCCGTCTGTCGATCAGTATCATGTTGTAAATAATAATATTAGTAGTCTATTGGAGCGTTATTGAGGAGGCATTTGCCTGCATGCTCACCTTCAAGTATTGTCCTTCACTTTTCTTGTGGCAGTTTCAATGTTTGAGGTCTTCTAGCAGTTAATATTATTAAAATATCAGTTCTCAATACTCAATGTATGGACTCAGTGCAATCCGAGTTGGAAACCCAATGGCATTATTTAAGAAATTTTGAGTAAATGTAATAATCCTGGATAGCCAATATATTTTTATAAAGGAATGAATTTGGAGAATGAATATGTTTAATTCCAAGGGGTTCTACAATAGCGACTGAGACATCATAGTGTTACTAAAAGAATAGATTGTGTAGATTACTGAGGCTGAGCACAGAATTAGAAACTGACCACACTGATAGAGTCAACAGATTGTTCCAAAGGCACCATAGTAATTGTTAAAATAGAATGTATTTTCAATAAATACTATAAAAATGATAGTTTTGATTTTAAATAAAATTAAATAAAAAAATAATAAATGGAATAATCATGAACCTCAACTGTTTTCTCACATGTAAATATTTACTTGAAGCTAATGTACTCCAAACACTTAAATTAAAGTCACAAATCTTGAAAAGGTAATCACAGGACAAAAATCTCTGCAATCTGGACACATCAAAGATTCAATGGTTGGATATAATAAGCATGAAAAAAATCACAAAGTCGGCCTCCATAAAGGTTGAAAATTTCTACTTCTTCAAAGACACCATTAAAAATGAAGAGACAAGATACAGATTAAAAAAAATCACTTACACTACATTCATTTACTAAAAGATTTGTATGTAAATCATATGAAACATTCTTATATCACTCTAACAATACAAAGTCAGTTTTTAAAACGTGAGCAAAAGATTAGGTATTTTACAAAAGAAAGTAAAGAGTTAACCAATCAACATACCAAATGATGCTCAAGTCATTAGTTGCTAGGTAAATACAGTTAAACTTTCAAACTGAGATGAGCACAAATATAAATGGCAACTTTTTTCTTTATTTCTTTAATTTATTAAGTACAGGGTCTACAGGGTCTCACTACACAGATCAGACCCGTAGTGATCCTCCCATTTTCAGCCTCTTAAATGCTGAGATTACAAGCACACCACCTCACCTACTCTTGTTCCCCATCTCAGCGCGCGCCGGAGGCAAGGCCATTAGGCAAGGTGGGGATGGAATCCTAGCCACTGCGCTCGGCCTAAGCAGACACATTAGTCTGCTGAGCTATGTGGCCAGCCCGGGCAATACAATTTTTTTTTTAAAGATACGATAAGCTAAATAGAAGAACGAACATATACTAATGTGTCCCTCTTAATGCTTCGCTTTGGGTATTCTGAAAACAAGGCCCTTTGTACTGGCCTATGTCACAAACCTTTATTTGATTTTTTCCTTTGGGACAGGTTCTCACTAAGTCGCCCAGCACGGGTGCCTTGGGTTTCTCCTGCTTCACCCTCCCAAAGTGTAGGAATTACAGTCGTTCGCCAAAACACCTCCAGTTCTATTTCTTATGTATTATTATATCAGCACAGCAAGCTATTAAAACTATTTCTCCTATGGATAAGAAAAGAACCATATTGTTTATTGAGGTTCCTTAACTGTTGGAGGCTCAGAAGTAGAAAGAACGGATAAGTTTTCAAGGTCGTTACAGAAAAGCAAAAGTGCTCTCCAAAGACAAACTCTTTCCTCTCTTCTCCAGGAAGAACAGTAGCTTGTGACTTCCGCGGCAGGCACGTCGCGCACCGTTTCCTTCCATTTCAGGTTCTTCTCTCTAGCTCCCTAGCAGACTAGGACGTTGAGTCAGAAGCATTTATTTGTAAGGAATTATAAATTATCACAGGAAATAAAGAAAAACGGTAACACCCCAAGTTTATCTGTCTTCTATGCTGCATCTGGGAGCAGGGAAAGCACCATCCATTCTCTTCTGACAGATACAATAGGAGGGCCTACTGCAGGGGTGATAGGATATTTTTGTTACATCTAAAAATGCACACGCTCCATCACGAAGTAACAAAGTTCTTCTTGTAATGTTCCTGTGAAGCAGAAAACATGTTGGCAACTGTTACATAGCTTACCATGACACAAGCAATCATATTTTAAATATTTTATTACTTAAATAGGGTATAGAAATGCTAATTTTGAATTTATAATTAAATATTCTTTCACTACTGATGCATTCATAGAAAAATAACCTATAAGCCCATTTTATTAAGAAGTCTCAGTATTTGTTTAGGACAAAAATAACGGTATTATCACCTGACTATGAGACAACAATCCTGCTTTTGGTTGACTTTTTTTAAACAAAAATAAGATTGTGGCTGGGCATGGTGGCACACACTTGGAATCCCAGCACTCGGGAGGCTGAGGCTGGAGGATTGATGTGAGTTCGAGACCAGCCTGGGCTACAAAAGTGAGCTCAAGACAAGCCTGAACTGCATAGTGAGACCCTGTCTCAAAAAGACAAAGAGAGAGAGAGAGAGAGAGAGAGAGAGAGAGAGAGATTAAAAAGAAAACAGCATATTTTTGCCACACAGATAAACAGGTGATGCACATACTTTAAGAATAAATCAAAATTAGAATATAACTTTTGAAAAGTTTTCATATGTAAACTCAGTTTTATGTGTATATGTACATATATTCTTTTACTAATACATTGCAAATGATGTATAAACAACTATATATGCAAATATTAATTATATAAAGCATAGAATAAATCAAGGTAGCCAATCACTTCCTATTGCCTGAAAATACAGTTTTTGCTCTATTCTGTGCATCTGTAGCACATACTTTTGAGCATTATTCTTTTGGAATGATTAATACCGGATTTGGCACTTTTATTTTGCACCACACTGTCTCAAATGCCTTCACTTATTGATCCTATTCTAATGACCTTCACTTGAAAATGAGGTTAGCCGTGAGAAGGAAGAGAAGATACTTTTAAACTTAGCCCTCCTAACAAAAAACCTGCGCTGATGTCAGACCCGGAGGGCACTCAGAAAACTCACACTGCGGAAGCCGAGCCGCTCTCCGTCCATTTCCATCGTCTTTCCCTCGTGTCAAAAGTCAGCCCAATCCAGTACTTATTTTCACCAACCAGCTGCTGAAGGAAGTCCTGTAAATGAGGCAAAATAGTTTATGTCACAAACTGCTGTGAACAAGAAGCCAGGTGGAGGAGCCAGATGTTCCGGTGGCAAGAGTGCTGCTCCTTTCCTCACTCTCGCTCCCCTCCTTTCCTGCACTTGCATTTTTCAAAGTAATTTTCCATGAGTACAATATTTATCTTAAAAATGGGCACCAGTGTCATATATTACTAAGTGCCCAAAAAGTGCAAATTGTAAATATTGTGCAATTGGAGATGTTTTAGAGTAATTTGGGGCATTTCATGACACAGTGCAAATTTAGTCCAGAATGCTGAAAGGTACAGAAAAATGATCATCACATAATCTTAAGGGAAGTAAGCAATCTCAAAAAAGAAAAAAAATGTTTAAATAAAAAGTGTGTTTGAATGGATGTACATAAAAGCTTCAATTTCCTAAGAGAAAATCATTCTATAGCATAGCAACTGGAAAGGATAAAGGGAAAAGGAGAGGAGTAAATGTTTGGAAGCACTGACTGCCTTTAAAATGTAATACGTCATGGTGACATAGGACAGGATGTCTGATTAAACAAATATATTTTACAACGTATCTTTAATGTACACTGGGAGAAAGATAGCCTCTTTAATAAGTGGTGCTAAAAAAAACTTGATTTCCACATGCCAAAGGGCAAAACTCGACCCATGCCTATCATCATGCACTACAGTACAGTTAAATGTTTAAAAGAATTAAGCAGTAAAACTGAAACACTAAAACATCTTCAGGAAAATATATGTAGAAATCTTAAAGACATAGGGATAGGTAGAGAGCTCATTGACAAAAACCAAACTGCATGGGAAATACTCAAAGAATCAACACTTGGGATCTTGTCTTTTAGGAAAGGTTTCTAGATGGCTGGGGAGATAGCTCAGTAGAATAAATGCTTGCCTGGGAAGCACAAGGTCATGAGTGCAATCCCCAGTACTGAAAAAAGAAAAAGTTTCTGCACTGCAAAGCAAATATCAAACAGAATAAAAATAAAACCTATAAACTGGGAAAAAATCATGGCCCATTGATCCTCCAACAAAACCTTCTATCCAGATTATATAAAAAATTAAAGGCCCCAAATTCAAAACTCAATCAAAAAATGAGTATCTGAGATGAATATATATGTCTCAAAGGAAGAAATACTATGGAAAATAAACATATGAAAAATTGTTCAACATCATTGGTGATTCAAGAAAGACAAATCAAAACAACACTGAGATTGCATCTCACCCCAAAAAAAACATCTAAGATAAAGTTGACCAATAACATGATGGAGGCACAATGGGGAGAAAGGAGCCCCTTCCACCCAAATGCCTATCAGCTGAGGAATGGATAAAGAAGATGTGGTATCTTGATGCAATGGGGGATTATTCAGCTATAAAACAAGATACATTCGAGGTTTTTATTGGTAAAAGGATACAGCTAGAGGTCATATTCTTAAGTGAAATAAATCAGACCCTCATGGGCAAACAACATATTGTCTCCTTAGTGTGAGAACCTAAAACAAAATAAAACCCAAAAGGTACAATAGGTACTGGGAAAAGGGAATGTACCTATTTAAAAGGAAGGAAATCCTGAGTTGAGCAGGACAGGAAACAGAGTGGGAATGAGATATATTTATGTATGTAAGCAGGATAGTTTGGACAACTGTACTATGGATTTCTGCTAGTTTATGGAAAGGAACAACTAACATTTAATTTAATCTGTCTCCTTTATTAAATTATCCTTTTTTGCTTCTTAACATCTTATATATTTGTTTCTTTTTTTTTTCTTCATCCAAATTTGTATGTTTATATCTGGTAATATGAACAAGTTATTGAATTACAAAAAACACTGTGAAATGTGTATTATTTGGTTCAGTGAAATTCTGTTTTACTTCTAATTTTTGTACTTTCATATCATTTTGTACATTTTTTAAAAATAAAAAGTGTTCGCTTAAACTTATATTTTATTGCATCAAACAAAAAATTATTGAATGATTTGATATTATGGTTTTATGCTTTGACTGTAAATATTTATTAAATTTGTATATAAATTTTATGTGGTTTAATAAATGAATAGTTTTCTAAATAATCTCTCATATCTATAAAAACAAGTTTTGTATTTTTTTTTTTGTCTTTTTGAGACAGGGTCTTGCTGTACAGTTCAGGCTGGCCTTGAGCTCAGTTTTGTAGCCCAGGCTGGTCCCGAACTCTCACTGATCCTCCCGCCTCAGCCTCCAGAGTGCTGGGATTACAGGCGTGTGCCACCACGCCAGGCTAAAAACAAGTTTTGTATGAGGATAACTTTCCTTGGTAACCAATTAAAAGGACAATTTTATTATAATTGCCAGTATATTTTATTGTTTATAATTATCTTTAAAGATACACATCTTTACTTATCAGCATACTGATAAGTAAATGTTACCCAAAGGCATAGTGAAATTTAATATGAAGAAAGTTCATACACTGTCATTTATACTTGTCATTATCATCTCCATCTCTTTGCACATGGCCCGGAAAAAGTTCACTGACTTAGCTAAGATCCTCCATCTGGTGTACAGACAAGATGCATGTCATTCCTAGGCAGTCCTGTGCCTGATTCCCAGTGTTAACTCCTACTTTATGCTGCCTCTTCATGATTGATGTTAGGGATAACTACTGCATCCAATTTACCAAAATGTTCAGTTTTATCAAGGAAACATCACACTTCTCTGTAAGAATGCTAACACAGACCCATTAGAAAGGGAGCTACATGGAAAACCCCCAACAACTTCCTTAAGAATAAGTCATTATGACAGGTGAGTAGCAGGACCATGAGCTTCTCAGCATGCAGGAATCTCACAGGAGACTCCTAACTTACAATTTTGGCCCACCAAACAGACACAACCCAAAGTGTCACTGAAGGTCTCACTATCTTAGGCCCCAGGATGAGAGACAACCTCCAAGAGAACAAAAGTGAGTGTAAGAGTCTACATTACCAGTTCATCTTTGTCATCTATCTGCAAAAGGGACGATCTGTAACTTTGACAAGTCTGCTTACATTGCTCCCAGATTTTATTGTCCATGATAAGATAGTAACATTTTATTCCATAGCAGGTCCTGTGCCTTTCACAAGTTTTGCCTATAACATATAAGAATCATTAAATTTCTTCTTATCTAGTGTATGCAAATGAGAGCAATATGTTTATCACCCTTCAGTAGCTAAATAAAAATGCCATACAGCTCAGTAACAAAAATACAAAGTTATCAAGATTGTGGAATTCTCCAAGTCTGGCAAGGTAGCTCAGCAGACTAAGTGCCTACTTAGGCAAGTGCAGTGACTGGGTTTCAGTCCCCAGTACCACATTCCCCACTGGCCCTGCCCCAGTGCACTCTGAGACAGTGACAATTGGGAATAGTGGTGCACATCTGTATTCCCAGTGCTGGGGAAATTGAAAACAGGAGGATCACTATGAGTTCAAGCTGTGTTGTAAAACCCTGTACCAATACATTGAAATAATAATGACAATAACAACAACAACAACAACAATAAGATTCTAGAATGGTCAATATGCATTTGCACTCATATGTTCAGTGTAGCATTATTCACAATGGGTCAATATGGAAACATTCTAAATATCTATTGATATTTACAAGGTATAAATTAAAAGTTTTTTGGACCAGAAAATAGCTCAGTGGGTTAAAACACCTGCAAGCAGGCCCAGGAACCAGGGTTTCAATCCCTGGGTCTGCCATGCTGGCCCCACCCTCAGGGTGGACTGAGATGGCTATTGAGACTGGGTGTGGTGGTGTGCGCCCATAATCCCAACTCCTGGGAGGCTGCAAACAGGCGGATCACTATGAGTCCGATCTAGTAGAGAGACCCTAAACACCCTGTAGACCCTTTCCTAAAACACAAAAATAAAGAAAGAAATGTTTTTCACTGAGCCCAAAGATTGTTAGTAGTTTAACCCTGTTTACTGGACTTCAAAAGATTCTGTCCTAGAGGAAATAATGCAGCCTTTTACTAAGGATTTCCACTATACCTGTAGTTTGGAAAGGTTTTGCAGAAGTTTTCTCTTTCTCAGGACATCTGTTTATTGTCTGATTCATTTTGCTTTTAAGAATATCATACTCCAAAGTCATATTGGCCAAAAGTTCTTTTAAAGCACTGTTGTTTTGTGTAAGGTGCTCTTGCCTGAGGTCTTCTAGAAGTTTTTCATTTTTTTCCTGAAAAACTAACATTAACAACATAAATACGATGAAAAAGATACTCCTAAGGAGTAAATATTGAAATTTAAAACAAAAAGAAAATCTCACTTTGACAGACCTTAGTACTTCAATTAGTAATTTGACATTTAGAAAGCCTCACCTCTGTGAACCAACCAAAGAAACAGAAAAATGTAATTTTTTACTGTTGCTATTTTATTACAAAGAAAATAACATAAATATCTGAACATTAAATTTCTTGTTACCTAATATTTTTCAAGTAAGAGAAATACATTTATTTGTCTTCTACAACTAAATAAGTAAAAAGATATAGTTTCACAGTGATAATACAAAGTTACTCAAGATTCTGGAATGCCTGATACATCTGCACACCCACATGCAACATATAATTATTAATAATATGCAAGGTATGAAAAGTAACTTAAATGCATAGTGAGATGAAAGAACATGCAAAATTTGTATATGTGTAAAACATGTTATTCAGCCTGTAAAAAGTAAATTGTTCCACATGAGACAGCATGTATGTATTTGAAAGATGTTATTCTCACTGAAACAAACCAATCATTAGTAAGAAAAAACTTCCTTATGAGTCCATATATAAGTTTCTAAAATAATGAAACTCATGGGCCCGGCAGGATTGCTCAGTGGTCTAAAGTGCCTGCTTAGGAAAGCTTACGCGGCTGCAGGGACCATGGTTCGATCCCTGGCACCACATGCTGCGCCAGTCCTGCCCTCAGGGCAGGCTGAGCGAGCCATAAAAATACGTAAACAAACAAACAAAAGTTCTGAAACAAGAAAAATAAATTAAATTAAATTAAATTAAAAAAATAATGAAACTCACAGAACCAGAAACAGAAGTGGTGATCACTCCATGTAGGTCAAATGGGAAATATTAGAATGTTGCACCATGTATAAATACTCAATAGTGAAAGAGGAATAAGTTGAGATTTTCTGCAGATAATAATGCCAACAAATTACCATGCTATATCATTCATTTAAAATTTTAAGAGGGTCCAGTTGGGTTAAGTATTCTCACTGCAAAAGACATTCAGACATTAGAAAATATTTAGGTTAAGCCCAGCAGCTAACCAGGCCGGGTGGTCTGCTTAGCCAGGCCACACCAGAAGGAGCCTCCAAGCCCATCAGTCGTCACAGTCAGTCCACCTGGACAGGGCATAGCCAGAAAAAGCCAAGCACAACAGCAAGTCCCAAGCAGGACCCAACCAGTTAGGTTTGAGTTCAGTAAACTAGACCTCGTGAACTGAGGCATACTGCAGGGCCAGCGGGCCCAGAGTGAGGCCCAGTAATACAGTGAGTATCCACACATCACAGAGGTGGCAGGTGGTAACTTACGTGAACTAGTCTGCCTGGAAGACAACAGGTACATGAAAGAGAGGTGGCCAGACAGAGCTGAGGGTAACTAACTTAAATACAATTTCCCACTTTAAGATCTGCTTTTTTATATAGCTATGATGTGCACTCCTGTGGTTTAAATTACAAACTCATTAGTTACCAAAGTTTACCAATTTCTGAATTTCACAGGCTGTCCTTAGTATTGCTAATTACACTACTATACATAGGATACCATATCTGCTTTAACCACATGTTATCCCTTGGGTAATATTATCAGGAAGTGCTTGGATATTAACGTCACTGAAGTTCTATCCAGAAGGATGGAGGACAGTGACAATTGGAAACCAATACTGGGAGACACACAAATGATAGTATCTGACACAAAAGAGATACCTAAAGAACAGACTCTTACAGAGGGGTTCTGATTTCAGGGATGCAGCTACCTACTTTCAAAGTTTCACACACAAAAACAATCAGAGAAATCAAAAAATTCTCCTGGAAATAGAAAATGACAAAACAAAGGAGAAAAATGCAATCTCAGTTCCTAAGCCAACCAAGATCAAAACCAGGGAAGATCAGCATAGAAGAAATTGGAAAACACACCTGCAATTTTTGAAATAATAGCAACTGAAGTGAAGAAACAACTGAAGAAAATAGTGCAGACAAAATCAGATCAGAAATAATGCCAAGGAAAAAAAAGAAGTGATAACTGTAATGAAAGAATTACTAAGCATTTTTAATGAAGACACTGATAAAAACATGGAGTTGGAGAGAAAAATGATGAAAACCATGAATGAGCAATATAGGAAAAAATGAAGAATACGCAGCAGATACAAAGAGATGTACAGGAAATTTAAAACTCAATTAAAAGTTGGCAAAACTGTTTGAACGGAAGTGAAGGAAGACTTGTAGACATTTATGACAGCATTACAGCTATTGACGAGGAAAAGAAAAATCCCTTAAAAGGGAACAACAATTCAACAGCTGTAAACGATGCAATGATGAGCATAAGACTAATAGGCATCAATAAGAAAGAAGTGGCCAACACAAATGACATAAAAAGACGTATTACAGGCAGAAGTAATAATAGTAAACTTCCCAAATATGGGGAAAGAATTCCACATTCAGAAACCTGAGGCACATAGAACACCAAATAAAGTCAACCCAATTAAAACTAACCCCAGGCATATAAGATCCCAGAAATTTAGCACAAAAGCAATATACTGAAAAATGCTAGAGAAAAGGTATAGATTACATGTAAAGGAAAAACCCATCAGAATAACACCAAACTTCTCATTAGAAACCATGAAGAAAAAAAAAAAAAAGAAGCATAGAGTGAAGTATTTCAACTCCTACAACAAAACATATTCCAACCCAGATTAGTATACACTACAAAACTCTCTCTCAAGTTTAATGGAGAAGTAAAAAACTTCTATGAAAAAGAACAAATAAAGATATTCATGATGACAAAACCAACTCCACAGAGAGTAACAAAAGACATCCAGAAATGTACAAAAAATGGCTACATTTCTAAAAAAACGAAAGAATGCAACAAATAGGGCCAACAATTAAATGCAGGAGGAAAAGCAGGAAACCAACATAAAGAAAATAACATGACAAACATAAACCAATATATATCAATTATAATCACCAATGTAAATGAACCCAATTCTCCAATTAAAAGAAATACAGTGGCAGAGTAGACTAAGAAACTAAGGAAAGCCATCAATATGCTGTACACAGGAAGCACGTTTAATTCATAAAGAAATTCATAAGCTGAAAGTCAAATGATGGGAAAAAATGACATACTATAAGACTTTAGAAAATAAGCAGGGGTATCTATCCTGCTCAAAGACCATCTGTTTGCATATTTTTAAGCATGGTTGATCAAATGAGATAAAGAAGGTCACTACATACTGGTCAGGAGAAAATCCAAGAGGAAGACATTAACAGTCATAAGTATGTATGCACTAGATATAGGAGCACCCAGCTATATAAGACAAATTTTAAGGGACATGAAATATATAACAACCAATGTCTCAAAATTAACAGGAGACCATAACACCTCCTGATCTCAAAAGGATAGGTGAAACATACAAAAGATGAGCAAAGAAGTAGCAGAAATGAACCAAATCGTTTGAACAAATGGATTTAGTGGGCATTTCCAGCATGTTCTATACAACAACATCTCAATACACATTCGTCTTACATGGGACATTATCTAAACTTGCTCACATACTAGTTCATAGATCATGCTTAAGTAAGTGCAAGGAAACAGAAATCATGTCAGACATATTATCTGACCCCAGTGCAATGAAACTGGAAATTAAAAAACAAAACAGAAAAAAAAACTCATAAAAATGGAAATTCAACGACATCCTCCTTAGCAACCAACATGTTACAAGTTGAATAATATCTATGAACCAATGAAAATCTAAACACAACTTACTGAAATTTGTGCAACTCAATAAACAGTGTTCAGAGAAAAATTTATAGGGTGTACTCAAACATTAGGGAAATTGAACAAGAACAAATAAATAGCTTAATGCTGTACCTCCAGCTCTTAGAAAAAAGACCAAACCAAGCCAAAAGCCCAAAGACCAGAGAAAGTTACAAAGATTAGAGCAGAAATTAATGCAATTGAGACTAAGAAAACAATGCAAAGAATTAATCAATCAAAAATCTGATTCTTTGAGGAGGTGGGGCAATAGCTCAGTAGAATAAGCACCAACCTGGCAAATACAAGGTCCTGAGTTCAATCTCCAGTACCCCCAAAAAAGTGTTTTTTTGAAAAATTAAATAAAACTGATAAAGCCCTAGCCATCCTAATCAAAAAGAAGAAAGCATTCAAATTCAAGCAATAAGGAATAATAAGGGCAAATTACAACAGATACTGTGACCATCAATAGCTATTTTGAAAATATTTACTCTCACAGAATTGAAGACACAGAAGAAATGCAGAGAAACCTACATAGGTACAAATTACCAAAACTGAATCAAGAAGATAAAGAACTCTCAATAACCCAATAACGGTAGAAGAAAGGAAAATGTATCCCAAGCTGGGATACCGACAGAGGAAAGTCCAGGTCCCGATGGATTCACGGCTGAATTCTACAAGAAATTTAGAGAAGATTTAAGCCCTATGCTCCTCTGAATCTTTTTTTTTTTTTTTTTTTTTTTTGTCCTTTTGAGACAGGGTCTCGCTATGCAGTTGAGGCTGGCCTTGAGCTCACTTTTGTAGCCCAGGCTGGTCTCGAACTCGCACCAATCCTCCTGCCTCAGCCTCCTGAGTGCTGGGATTACAGGCGTGAGCCACCACGCCCGGCTAGCTCCTCAGAATCTTCAATGAATTTGAAAAGGAAGCAGTACTTGCAAAATCATTCCTGGAGGCAAATATTACACTGATATTAAAACTGGAGAAATAGTCAACCAAGAAAAGAATTACACACCAATCTCCTTTATGAATATAGATGGAAAAATCCTCAATAAAATGTTAACAGAAAAGGAATACTGCAAATAACCAAGAAGATCATATACACCATGACCAGGTTGGTTTCATCACAGGGATGCAAGGATGATTCAACATGCACAAATCTATATCAATACATATCAATAGACCCACAACAACAACGAAAACAACCACATGATCACCTAAAAAAAACATAGAAAAAGGCTTTTGGCAAAATCCGACATTCATTCATGATCAAAGCCTTACAGAAAAGTTGAATAGGTGGCCTCTACTTCAGTCTGATTAAAGCCATTATGACCAACCATTAGGCATCATGATTATAAATGGAGAAAAACTAGAGGTCATTGTTGTTAAATAAGGACAAGGATATCCTCTATCACCACTCCTATTCAATGTAGTTCTGGAATCATTATCTAGATCCATTAAATATAAGAGAGAAATAAAAGGACTAAGAATAGGTGAAGAAGTAGTTAAACTATCATCATTCACAGAAGATATAATACTCTACTTGGAAGACCCAAAAATTGCACTGGAAAGCTCTGAGTATTAATAAACAAATTCAGTAACATAAAAGAATACAAAGTCAGCAGCCAAAATTCATTAGCATTCCTCTACACAGATAGCAAACTCAATGAGAGAGAAATTAGAAAAACAATATCCTTCATAATAACATACAAAAAGTGCAATACTTAGGAATTAATCTAACAAAGGAAGTAAAAGATCTATGCAGTGAAAATTACTATACGTTGAAGAGATCAAAGAGGATTACAGAAAACAAAAATATATTCTTTGCTCCTGGATAGGAAGAAATAACATCGTGAAAATGACCATGACCCCAAAATTGTTACACTGATTTAATTCAATCCCAATCAAAATACCATCAGCATATATCACAGAGCTAGAGAAAACATTCCTGAAATTTATTTGGAGTCAAAAAAGATCTAGAATAGCAAAGATAATTCTGAGCAACAAGGGCAATGCAGAAGGAATTGCAATCTCTGACTTAAAATTATATTATAAAACTACTGTGATCAAATTGGCATGGTAGTGGCAAAAAAGCAAACCTGGGGATCAGGAATAGATTAAAAGATATAGACACAACTACAAAAACACCAAGGAACATTATCTTTGACAAAGGCACCAAGCATGTTCACTAGAAGAAAGATAGCCTCTTTAACAAATGGTGCTGGAAAAACTGGTTCTCAATGTACTGATAAGTAGAACTAGACCAGGCTCTATTACCATGCACTAAACTAAAGTCAAAACGCGTTAAATATCTAAACATTAAAACAGAGAACCTAAATATACTAGAACAGAAAGATGGAAATATTGAAGACATTAAAGTAGATAGAGAGTTCATAAACAAAACCGAACTGCATGGGAAGTACTTCAAAGAATCATTAACTGGGATTTCATCACATTGAGAGGTTTCTGTATATCAAAAATATCACAAACAGAGTGAAAAGACAACCCACAAATTGGGAAAAAAGTCATAGCCAACAATCACTAACACAAAGGTATTCTATCTGAACTATATAAAGAACTAAAAAATATTACACCCCCAAAATTCAAAGACCTAATCTAGATGATACATAATTCTCAGCCAAAGAAATACAAGTGGCAAATAAATACACAAAAAAAATTCCACAGCAGTGGATATCCTAGAAATGAAAATTAAAACAGCATTGAGATACTATCTCACCTCAGGAATAATGGCTATCATAAAGAAGTTAATCAATAACAGATGCTGGAAAGGCTGTGGAGAAAAAGAAACCCTTCTCCCCTGTTGGTAGAATGGTACAACCACTATGGAAATCAGTGTGGAGATTCCTCAAAATACTAGAATTTAAATCCCATTGAACTTAGATATTCCCCATCTAGGTATTTTCCCAAAAGAAGTGAAAACATCATACCATAGTGATAATGTATTCTCTCTATAATGTATTTATAGCAACACAGTTTGTCACAGCCAAATTTTGGAAACAACCAAAATGCCCATCAGGTGCTTAGTCCACTGAGCTATCTCACCTGCCCTTTGCTCTATTAATTTAGTCAGTAATTTGGCATTTAGAAGCTCGTAGCTCAATGCTCTGGTCATAGAAAAGGAAGCTTCATTATTTCTTTCTCATTGTTAGCATCTTAAGAGTAAAAGAAATAAAACAAGACATTTAAATCAAACAGTCATGATAGTACATTTTACCTTTCAGTTTAGTTTATTTTTAAAGGTTAGAGCATCATTTATAAATAAACACCAAATCAAAATTAATATTTCATTCACACTTTGTGACCAGCACTGAAATTGTCATCAACAGAAATATGCATAGGATCCTAAGTACACAGAGTCATCAAACACTGCCCCAAAGTCATAGGTGGTTGAATAGAGACAGACATAAGAATGCCTATGGCGTGGTTCCCCTCACTGAAAGTTCAAGAACAGATGAATCTGATTTGCAACAAGTGAATAGCACAGATGAAGGAGGAACAAGAACTGATGTGATTGTCCACTGGGCCAGGGTAGCTCAGAATAGTGAACTTCTATTTTGTTATCTGTCTTGAGTTATATCTGCCCATTTTCTCTATAAACAATTGAAGGATTACAAGAAGTTTAGGCTTGTAAAATGCAATAAAATCGAATGGGAAAGTTTATTTCAGAAAAAATAAAAACCTTCTAGGTAGTCCTGACTTACCCTCAAAAGCAAGAAATATGAGTAATAAAATACACACTAGAAATATACAAATAAATATAAAATAGTTCAAACAATGAAATATATATAAATGAAATCTATATATAATAACATGAATGAATTTTTTAAATATAATATTGATTAGAAATAAATTTTATCAGAAAAGAATAAATAATAAAATGTAAATTATCAGTGTACACATAAAATATTATAAACAATGAAATATTGCTCTGATTTATAAATAAGTTAAGATTATATATAACATTGATATTTGATGTTTTATAATCAAATATAAAGTTGATTATAAAAATTTTATCACAAAGAAACACTTAAAACCTTACCATTTTCTTCTCCTTGACTAAATAGAGCAGACTAGAAATTTCATGACCTTAGGATACCACTCTTTCCAAGTTTTATTTTCCATAATAATGGATGACAACTTTTAGAATATATATATACATGTGTATAGATAGATAGGTAGATAAATAGATAGATAGATAGATAGATAGATAGATAGATATCCTGTTGACAATGATCACAATGTTATGTTGAAGGAGGTTGATAGATTTCTATGCAGAAACTATGTGAATTGTTACATATGAAAATGAACTGACATATTTGCATACATATAACATACAAGATACCACCAAAACATGAGCATTTAAAAGTTATTACAATAAAAGTCACATCATCATCAATTCTCCTCTAAATGCTTCCCCTTGCTTTGAACACACTTATCATTCTTGCCACTGTCTAGGGAGTTGTGGGAGTCTTCTTTCATTAGAATTTTAAATACACTATTGTGGCTGTCTGGATGTTTTTTAATTCTTCAAAATGTTAACCTTTCATAGTGATTTTGACTTTGCAGAAGACCTTAAAGCCACTTAGTGCCATATCCAGTAAGTGATGAGGGTAAGGATATATATATATATATATATATATATATATATATATATATATATAATGTTTTCACGTAATAGAAATTGCCATAAATATTTCAAATTCATTTAGGACACTAATGCAGCCGAAAAAAACAACACAAAAGAGGACTGCTTCAGAAAGTGGGAAGATGGGCAAAATAAATGAACTCAAAATAAGGGGAACATTTGAGAAGGATTAGCAACAGCATATCTTTCTGAAATAAAATGCTATTTAAACATTAATTTATTATTTTTTGTTTAATCTATAATAGGCTGTCCTGTCTGTCCCATGATAATGACTACCTAAAAGAAAAGGTAAAGCACTTTCCTTCTTTTTTCAGAACTAAGGGTTGAACTCAGGCTCTTGCACGTGCCAGGCAAGCGCTTATTCTACTGAACTATATCCCCAGCCCCAAAGCACTCTTCTTCATCTGCCTGTTTTTTTTTTTTTTAAAGATAATTTCACTGAGCAATAAAGGCCTCCTCCTTGCTAAAATAAACAAACAAAAAGAATATTATGTTCTATGATTGCACCTCAGCATGTATGAATCTATGCACTGCCACAGGTTTCCACATATAAAACAAAAGTCACCGCTCGTACAAATAGGCACAGGCAGGCACTGAAGCAAAGCCTCTTCTCTAGAGTACTACATTTTTATCTTTCCCTTTGTACCAGTGGAAAATTTGATACTGTTGGTACAAGTATTGTGATTAAAATGGGTATTTCTTCTTATCGTTCACCAGAAAGGAAAGTCCTCAAGCTTTATTTATGAATATGTTGAGCCATCTCTTCAGTTTGCTTTAGTTTTCCCTGAAGGAAATCTATTATCATGTTCAAAGACTTCTGCTAGAAAGAAAATATAGTCTACAAATATCAAAACCTTGAAAATCATTACAAATCTTATTTTTTATAAAGGAAGAATTGTTCTGCTCCAACACTACTGTAATAAGAAAATTTAAAGGAATTCTTTTGTAATTAATTTCTTTAAAATGGAACAAGTGTAGTTTCTTTTTAAGTACACAACTTATTTAGAATTTGATAATGTAGAATGAAACACATTTTATCAAGAAAAATTAATGAAGTAATAAAATACTTTCAGAAGAATATTTCACTAATGTCCAAAGTCATTGGCTCACATTATAATATTTTATATTACAATTGTCAAAAATTAAGAAAGGTTTTCAGGGGAGCTGGGGAAATAGTTCTGAGGCACAAGTGTCTGCTGGGCAAGTGCAAGGTCGTGAGTTTGAACCCCGGTCCCACAAAAAAAAAAAAAAAAAAAAAAAAAAAAAAAAAAAAAAAAAAAAAAAAAAAAAAAAAAAAAAAAAAAAAAAAAAAAAAAAAAAAAAAAGAAAGAAAGAAAGGTTTTCAGCCTTCTAAAGCATATATTGACTTAGGAAATTAGGATATATGCATAGAATTTTTAAAAATACAAGTGAAAATATTTCAGTTTTTATGTTCTTGATGAATTCATAAAAACAATTCCACATTCCATCCAAATATATAAATGAAAATAAGAACTTTTTCTCCTGGAAATTTGGAATGTTTAAAAATATTTTCTATCATGAATGTATAATGTCCCTTTATGGTTTTAAAAATATATACATACCAAGAATAACAATGACCATTATTATCAGCACGGAGGCTTTGGCGATAAGGATGATGATTCCCTGGAGGACAGAAATGGTCTTCTCACGATATGATGGGAAATCTTCAAGCTCAGCCATGGCACAGCAGACCAAGCAGGACCCAGCAAGATATTTGGAAGGTTTACAAATACTAGAGAGCCCACAGGACAGGAAATCACACAGATAAACCGGAATCTTAAACCTTTTGCCACGATGCAATCTGTCTCCAAAACACCTTGCATTTTCAGTGAATATAATATTCTACAATTGGTGAGTCAACTACAAGAAATTTCAACAAATAAAACTAGTCTTTACATTTTAAAGAATAACATAGCTCAAGCGAGAGCACCTGTCCTCACTGATGAAAACTACAAGAGCCTGTTGGTCACCTCTTATTCGCACTTTTGTGTCCCAACTTTACATCCTTGACCAATAACACCAAGGATAGAGGGCATACTTTACTTTCCCAGTTGTAGCCGTTGTTATTCTGTGAAGCATTTTTGACTTGTGAGTTTAACAGCTAAGGCACATAAAGTTTTTACCAACTCTCAGTAACTTAGTTGGACTATCCCAGTGATAGGAAAGGGAGCAGCAAACTTTTCCTGTTGGCAGGAAGTCACACTTCCTAAAATTTAGTAGGAAACTATGGACCCTCACATAAGTCTAGCCACAGAGATGAGTAAAAATATATGAAATTTAATAGCAATATCTCAAAACAGGACAAAAAATATCTGTGATCAGCTGTTCTTTGTGGCTGTAATGAGTCAAGAGCAGAAAAATCATATTTCTCATCCATATGTCACTTAAAGTTAACAGGAAACATTCACACCTGAGTGACTTTAAAACTAGATTATCACCTCACACATTGTTGAATGACAGGACACTTTGGTCGCTTACTGAAGGACAGGGTGTACTTCTCAGTGATCATTTTGCTTGTCTGTTTTCAAATTTTTTTTTTTACAAATGTCTTTTTTTTTTTTTTGGCTGGCTCAGCTTTGGAGACTGGAAGCTTTAGGCTGTTTCAGCATGGAGCTGACTCCTGTAGACCCCACTCCAGTCTAACATCTGGATACTTGGACTCCAGTTCCACTCAGCCAGTCACAACTGTATGGGCCCAAGGTGCAGGACAGATGCTCCAGAATCTGACTCCAGGCTTGTCCTATACTTTAGGCCACACCAGTGTTGAGCCAGGCCACTTTGTCCCAAACTTCAGGTTGGCATCAAAGGCCAAAAGTCAGCAAAGTTCAGCCCTCCTTGAGTAAGGCATCTTCCTGTGTGTATGGATTCAGACTCTAGTCCTGCACAGAACCACACCCAACCCTGCAGACCCAAACCCCAGGGATATCTAAGCCCTAGAGTTGCCCCAGATTCGGCCCATATCCAGCAGACCAGGACTGACTGTGGTGCTAAATCCCCTGGAGTTTCCCACTAAACGTAGGTTCTCCAGCAGCTGCCTCAGCTTGCTGTGCTGAAAAAAACATTTATCTAGATTTGTTGTGACTTTATGTAGCTCACTGTGAAATAATACCAGCACCACAACACACCATTTGTTTGACTCCTTAACTTTGTTCTTCCCCTCACTAACTTGTGGCTTTCCTGCTTAAACGACACTGTTTTTTAAACAGTTATTTTACCTGGAAATAATTAAAAGTTTGCTTTGTTCTAGGAGAAACAGTCATTAATTCAGAAAAACTCAGAAATGTTTTAAACAGAAAGGTTTATCTTTTTTGTTTTTTATTAATTTTAATGAGAAAGAAATAGCAATGAGACAGTTTCTAAACAGGTTAGTAGAACAGTTACAATAATTAATCCATTGCGTATTGTCTTCATATTAGTTATTCAGAGTAAAATTTGCAGACATGATATCTTGTGTAAACACTATTAATACAAATCTTTCTTCTCACTGAACTAAGAGAAAGTAGCCATATATCTATCCTAACTATTGTGCATGTGTGTATATATATATGTATATATATATATATATATATATATATATATATACCTGAGTAATATATATATATATATATTACTACAAAATTCTCCTTCATTTATATTCACCCTCTATGTTTTGTTTTGACAGAGATGGAGCTGTTAGAGAAGTTGCATTTGGACACATATTTTTCATACTTGATGCGAGTTCAAATATTGGAGGTACTTGTATTCAGCAAAATAATTCAGTATAGTACAATAGACTAATAGTAGTGGGTATCAGCAGAACTGGCATTGTCAGAAGTTGTTAACTTGATTCTTTTACAGCTCAGCATATTGATATGGCATTACTCTTTGTATCTGGTGGTTACACTTTTCTGATGGATAGTTAAAACAAGACCTATATAACTAAAAATGTAAGTTTTATATGTGACGTCAGTCAAATCCCCTCAGGATTTTTACCCTGAAACCATGTACAGTAGCTTGTAGAACTTTTATAGTGTCAGCCATCTGCATGAGCCATGGCTGTTGCTTAGAAACGTTTACCATAATGTTTCATCATTTTTTTTTTTATTTTTGCCCCAAATTTTCAGGGAAAAATGAAGTTTGTGTAGATTTCATCTGTAAGATATGTCTGGTGTTTTCTGTATGATAGTACTCAATTTTAGTCCTTTGACCTATTTAAAAGAAATCCAGGCTTTATTCTGCATTTGATAACTTCTCTACCTGAATTTATTTATTTATTTTATTTTAATTCATTTATTTTTTGTGTGTGGGACCAGGGATTGAACTCAGGACCTTGCGCTTGCTAGGCAGGCGTTTATTCTACTGAGCTATCTACCCTGAATTTATTACTTTTTATTTTAATTTTCATTAGTTCACCTAAGTATTCTTTGTTTCCTTATGTACATTGGCATTTTAAATTAATCTTATGTATGACAGCTATCTAGGGCCCTGGTGAATGCTCTTTTCTTAGGTGAACCACGTGTGCTCCCTTCCTTGTGGAGGCCTGGGTTTTTCCAGCTCAGGATTGTACCATCAGTGTGACTGTAAATTTAAAATTGGCCACAAGTTGTAGCACATAACCTAAACTGTATCTCTCTTGCTCTACTAGAGCAGAAGTCTCATCTTTTGTTTCTGCTGGAGCCGCTCACCTTGGACTATAGAGTTCTTAAGTTAAAAACACTTACATAAAAAATACTGCATGAAGTGCTTATTTTGAGGTATGAAAAACTCTTTCAAGTTATATCTAGTTTTGCCCTTTGATTATTGTTTAATCTTTTCTTTTTTAAATCAACATTTAAATTTATACTAAAATATATTTAATTTTAAATATCTCTCCAGGACTAAGTTGAAGATAAAACCAAACTTGATTTCACTAACATGTAAATCCAGCCATCTGAGACTGAGATGTGAGCCCTTGAGTAGCTACTGGAGCGGCAGTTCTGAATCCTGCAACTTCTCAGAAATCTCTGCCCTCTTAGCGTGGAAGAGCTTGACTTGTGTATTCTCACACTCAAAGTTAAAACTGCAGCAACAGAGTGAAGGAATGAGAATTTAAAAAAAAGGACAAGGTGAGGAGGAGTAGGAGAAGAAAGAGTAATATAGAAAGACTGGAAGAAATACTAACAGAAAAAAATAAATTCTTTTTAAACACAAAAGAACTGTCATAGATAAAAATTTACTTCTGGAGGAAGAAAGTAACTAATGTAGTTACTTCATTCTACTGAGCTATCTCCCCTGAATTTATTACTTTTCATCAGTTCACATAGGTATTCTTTGTTTCCACGTGTACGATGGCATTTGAAATTGATTTTAAATGTAATTGAACTGCTGATCGAACACAAAGAGGTGACAACACAAATGCTCAGTGCTTGGGAAACAAGATTATTCATTTCTTAAAGTAATCAGCCTTTCTATAGCTCAGTTTCCTCATCATTGGGCCAAAAACCTGACATGTACAACTTGAAGGAGAAGAGTCATTTGTGGGTCATGGCTTCAAAGGTTTTATTGTGTGGCTCCCATGATACAGAAATATCCTGGTAAAGTGCATAGTGGGACAATACTGCTTACTTCACGAAAGCTGGGAAATTATAGGGTGTCTATGATCTCCAAGGGCAGCGCCTGCTGGATCATGGCCAGCTCTGAACCTCCTCCTGCCAGCACATTCAGCTATAATCCCAGTGGGCCAATTCTTTTGGTGAGGACAGGACACCAGCACCCAATCACCTCTCCAGAATTCACTTAAATCGGTCACACTGGCAATTAAAACTTCGCCATCACAGGCTGCCCTTTGTGAACTTGACATCCAAGCATATCTCCACAAACACACTTAGTCTCCAAATATAGACAATACAAGATCAAACTTCCATCTGAGATAATGTAACTATCCTGCTTAAAACAGAGAGCACTCAAGTACTTTCACTAAAGTTTCAACAGTCCCAATGTTTCTCAAACATCATAGAGAACAAAATGATCAACTGCTTGAAAGATGCCAAATTTATCAAGGCTGAGAACCACAGTATTTTGGGAAAAATATATAATCAGAAGACTCATTAATGCAATACTCCATGAATATCTTTTTTTTGCCAAACTTTCGTGGTAGTTTTTCATACTGTAACATGTGGCTAAGTACACAAATAAACTATCATTTTAGTAAAACATCATTTAGTTAGCTAAACTAACGTGTGTGGAACAGTCAGTAATAGGAGGACAAATTTTTTTTAAAAAATGAGAATAATATATTCTACATACTGACACTCCAAATGTGTCTCTTATTTATTTATTTATTTTCCAAAATAATAAAGTCCTTATCCTTGTAGAGGAAAAAATTGTCCTTGTTTAATACTAAAACCCAAGCTAAGATAATTATAATTCTTATGTTTTAATTTTTTTTCATGAAATATAAATAGACATGTTTTCAAGTGAATCAGATGGTACTATACTGGCATTTTAATCCATATGCTTATGTCCATATATAGTACTTATAATATCCAAAGAGATCTAAAGCTGAAACTATGCTTGCTCCCAGGGATTTTAATAAGGAAAAATGGATTTCGACTTGTACATTATATTTTATTTGATGTTGAATTCTACTTTTTAAAATGCATGGTGACAAGGCATTGCACTAAAAGAACAAGTACTGCTATTGTTCCTTGATTTGGCATTATGCTTGCAATTCAGCACTTTGGGAGGATACTGCAAGAGAATTTCAAGTTTGAGCTCAGCCTGGGCAACTGAGTGATACATAAAGACATTATTTTAAAAAAAATAGCTGGGAATGTAGCACAGTGTGAAGACTCTGGGTTCTATCTTCAGTACTTAAAATCAATCCATTGACTAGAAGTTCATTGTTTTTCTCAAGATATTTATATAAATAGCAACCATGAACATCTTCTTTAGAGTGTTGCTGAAGCTTTTCCTTCAACAATAAGGGTTGTTCCTTAGGTCAAGAGCCATGACAGGCACTGCATTAATTCTGCCATGATAATATTTAATATTTTCTCCATAGCATCGTAACTGTGTGGGGATTTATATCTTTATTCACCCACTTTTTCCATCCACTGGAAGGATGCTCTGTAAGCCCCTCTATCAGAATTCATGTTCAGGTAAATGGAGCTCATGGAAAACCTGATTCTCATATCTCTAATTCAAAAAAGCTTCATCATTTTCATGTTTTCCTTGTGTACAACATACTGTTTTTCTTTTGTCACTAGGTAACTACTGTCTTCATTTTGAAGTTAGGGTGGTTTCCTGTGGTCACACTTGCCAGTATGATAAGAAACATGACACATTTGGGGTGATAGTGATCGGCCACCCCCACACTTTTGGTCCCCTTCTTTTCTGTCTACCCTGTGTCCACAGCTTCTTGGTCAGACATGCTCTCATTAGATTCTCAATACCATCTGCAGGAGATTAGTTTCCACTAGACATGGTGATCCTTCTTTCCATTACCTTGTCCCACTTCATTCTCAGGCTATCATGTCCATTTCAAGACTTAATATAGGTCTGAGCTGTCATTTTGATGGTCAATAACTGTGTGGTTTGCAGTACACTGCACTGCATGCTATCAGTCATGCCTTTATACCCATAGAGTATACAGAACTGAAGACTGAGGTCTGATTGAAACAGGGAGCTGGGTTCCTTTTAGAATTAAGACATTCCAATTAAAAGTCAATCCCCAAACATATAGAAACTAATGACGAATGACTACTGTCCTATGAGCCCCAATACTAGATTGAAAAATCGAACTCAGGACCTTGTCCTTGTCAGGCAGACTCTGTGCCACTCAGCTGTGTCCCTCGCCCTAGCTCCTAATATTTCTCAGTACTGTAGTGCTTAATACTCTGTGTGATCACATTAAAATTGTACTGTTCTCATATCATATTTCAAGCAAACTATTTCATTGCATTTTACCTTTTATATATGATGAAGTGAGTCTTACATTGGCCTGTTTAATCTACTCGAGTTTAAAAATCTAATAGAAACAGAAATAAATATTTTGGATCTCAGGGATTCCATAACACTCATCTTGTTCTTTTTTTAATGTTTACTGTTTCTAATGTCTTATCAATTATTGTACTCTTAAAATAATTTTTTATAAAAGGACAAGGACAAAGACCCTAAGATTTCTTGAAAACAAGTGTTAATATTCAATTATTTGTCCATTTTTGCATAACTATATCTGTTAATCTGAGCAACAGATTTGTCTTTGAAGATAGATAATAGAACAACCATTGTTAGTCAGCTATTCCTATTTTAAAAATCTGTAACATGTGTATTGTATGTTTCCCTGCTTCTGTCATTTTTTAAATTTGTTTTGCTTGTTTTTACTCTTCAAAATAAAATAAAACTTAAAAAACTTCATGCCACATTTTCTTTGTGCCCAAGTTTCATTAGCAGTGACCACTTTGCCTAATTAACTAAGAAAAAGGCTCACTGATACTTAAAGAAACTACTTGAGCTATTGACTTGAAAAATGGGCCACCCTGTCAGCTTTGGTATATTACATCAGAAGGGGAACCAGAGGCTCACCCAACAGCTCACCACTGAGAAGAGACCTGCAGCTATAAACCAGGTAGCAGGCCACAGCTATGGCTGAGTTCTTCACAGCTCTTTCATGAAGTTCCCAATTAGCCTCTGTGTGACATAATTAGAAAAGTGCTATTTGTAAATGGAGTATGGTAAAGGCTGAAGTCAGAAAACTATTGATATGAGTGAAATGTTTTCTTCACTCTGGCTTCATATTCCTCTTCTTACCCTAAAAGCCAAGGAGGAAGCTAAAACTTTGTTCAACTTATATGTCACAAATTGTCATCTTTATTTGAGCATTTCTTTTTCTGTACAGACATCACTAATTTTTAAAGTAGCTATAAACCAGTATGAAGTGCTTAGAAAGACCTACATATTCCAAATTTGGAAAATTGTTTCTTTTAATTGAGTCTCAGTAACCTTTTCCTGAACTACATGCAGAAGTAAATGGTTTTCTAATGTGAGGTGTGTTCCTGTGACTTTTATTTGCATTACAAAACAATGGACACAACATTTTTATTGGCTATCCTTTTAGCCCGTCTTTTTCACCAATTTTTGGTCTTTCAACTTATATTCTTTTTTTGTTTGTTTGTTTTGTTTTTGTCTTTTTGAGACAGGGTCTGGCTATGCAGTTCAGGCTGGCCTTGAGCTCACTTTTGTAGCCCAGGCTGGTCTCGAACTCGCATCAATCCTCCTGCCTCAGCCTCCCGAGTGCTGGGATTACAGGCGTGCGCCACGACGCCCGGCTCTAAACTTATATTCTTAACCCTACAGAAGAGAAGTTTCATGATACTTTACTCTATAACGTAGGTACTTGACCTTAACATCACTGTCTTTCTGAATATCAAACATCTTACACTTAATTGGAATTGGTGTTTTCCATCCATCATTGACATTCTAATAAATCCCTATACAATGTGATAAAAGCAGTTACACATTCTTACACAGACGCTTACAAATCTAAGTATATGTAAAATTGTAAGCAGTCAAACCTACAGCATTTCTCCTACTCTCTTACTGTCATTTAATACCCTTTTTTGTTTTCTTGTAAACCAATCATTTACTTCAGAAAGAGTATAGTAGTAACTGCAATTACATTAGAAGCAGCACATAAGCCGGACGTGGTGGTGCACGCCTGTAATCCCAGCACTCGGGAGGCTGAGGCAGAAGGATCGGTGCGAGTTCGAGACCAGCCTGGGCTACAAAAGCGAGTTCAAGGCTAGCCTGAACTGCACAGCGAGACCCTGTCTCAAAAAGACAAAAAAAAAAGAAGAAGCAGCACAAATCTAAAAGACAAGAATGACAGGCATTCCGAGCATAATTTTAGTGTTACCCACTGCTATCCTCAGTGTGAAAAATATTTTGGTGGTTATTATCAACATTATCTAATACATCCTGTATATAAGTGCATGTTTTGCTCCTGCCATGTTTCCTATCTCCTCTATTAGCAGTCACTTCATTGTTTAACGCTTAAGTCCTTGGTTATCATTCAGCTGAGTTATGCTTCTCCATTTTTATTTCTTCTTTTGAGTTCTTACACTAGAGAGACTGTACAATATTTATAAATGTAGGTCTGATTTATTTTACTTATGAGTATACGTCCAAGAAACATCCACTTATATATGAATGCTTCTAGTTTATCATTCCTTATAAATGAATAATATTCCATTATATGAAAATACCATTTTTCAACTATTCTTCAGATGATGGGCATTTTGGTTGTTTCCAAGATTTGGCTATCATAAATTGTACTGCTATGAACATAGGTGCACATATGTCACTTGATATAATATTTTCAATTCTTCTGGGAAAATTCCCAGTAGGGGGGTAGTTGGATTGAATAGGATTTCCAGTTCTAGTTTTTTAAGCAGTCTCCATACTGCTTTCGATAGTGGTTGCACCAGTCTGCATTCCCACCAGCAGTATAGAAAGGTTCCTTGTTCCCCACAGCCTCTCCAGCATTTGTTGTTCGTTGATTTCTTTATGATAGCCACTCTTTCTGGGATAAGATGGTATCTAAGTGTTGTTTTAATTTGCATTTCACAAATGGCTAGAGATGTGAAACATTTCTTCATGTGTTTTAGGTTTGTTTGATTTGTTTTTCTGAGAAGTGTGTGATAATCTCAGATGCCCATTTCTAGACTGGGTCTTTGAATTTTGGGACCCTAATGATTTTTCAGTTCTTTATAAATTCCAGATAGAAGACCTTTTTCTGAATACTTATTACTTAAAATTTTTTCAAAGTTTGTAGGTTGTCTTCTCTGTTGGTAATTTCTTTTGACATGAAAAAACTTCTTAGCTGCAGGAGGTCCCTGTTGTTGATTCTTTCAAGTGTTAAACGTGCATTTTGAGTTTTGTCCACGAACTCTTTGCCTACCCCAATGTTTTCAGGATTTCCTCCCACTTTCTCTTCCAGGAGATTTAGTGTTTCTGTTTTAATATTTAGAATCTTCAATCCATTTTGACTTTAGTTTATGTATGGCGATAAACCTGGGTCAAGTGTTAGTTTTTTGGTGCGTAGACAGCCAGTTTTTCCAGCATCATTTGTTAAAGAGGCTATCTATCTTCCAATAAACATATTTGGTCCCTTTGTCAAAAATATGGTGGCTGAGTGTGTTTGTATTTGCTTCTGCATCTTCCATTTTATTCCATTGATCCTCAGGTCTATTTTTACCAATACCATAGTGATTTTATCACGGCAGCTCTGTACTACAACTTAAGGTTGAGAATTGTAATGCCTCCTGCCTTATCTTTGTTGCCCAGGATTGTCTTTGCAATTCTAGGGTTTTTTCCAGTTCCAAATAAATTTTAGGAATGATTTCTCCAGATCTGTAAGGTATGTTGATGATATTTTAATAGGGATTTCATTAAAGCTGTATAACAATTTAGGGAGTATGGCCATCTTCACAATGTTCGTTCTTCCTATCCAGGAGTAGGGAATATCTTTTGATTTTCTGACATCCTCTAGGATCTCTTTTTTCAGAGTACTGTAGTTTTCACTGAATATATCTTTTACTTCTTTAGTTAGCTTAATTCCTAATTATTTCTTTTTTTTTCTTTTTTTGTGCTATTATAAAAGGTATTGTTTATATTATTTCTCTCTGAGTTTATTATCTATGTTGAGGAACGCTATTGACTATTGCATATTGACTTTGTATACTGCCACTCTACTCAATTTGCATATTAATTCTAGTAGCTTCTTGGTGAAGTTTTTTGGGTCTTCCAAGTAGATTATCATGTCATCTGCAAATAACGATAGTGTAAATTCTTCTTCATCTATATTATGGTTTATGCCAAGTTGTCCCCCAAAAGCTTCATGCACTCATGGGCGGGGACATCTAGAGTTTGAGACTTGAATGATGGGATTATGTGCTTTACTACCATTGGGATTATCCTCTGAGTACTGCTGAGACTATGGTTGCGGCCTGAGACAATAGGCTAAGGCAGAGAGCCTGATGTAATTTAAAGAGAGACAGAGAGACAGACTTGAGCTGTTGCTGTTGGTCTCTGCTCCCCTGTTTGGTCAGTTACCTCTGTCCGATTGTTGCTAATCTGCCGACAACTGGATGCTCTCTGCCCTGTTCCACTTAACCTTGGGCCAGCCGAATATGGACTGAAACCTCCAGTAACTGTGAGCTAATAAACCTTTCCTTCCTTCAAGTGTCGGGTATATGTTCCAGCAATGAGTGAAAAGTGACTAAGACAATCTATTCTTATTGCTTTTATTTCTTTCTGTTATCTAATGGCTATAGCTAATGATTCCAGAACTGTATTGAATAGGAGTGGTAATAGGGGACATCCTTGTCTTGTTCCAGATCTGAGAGAAAAGACTTCAGTTTTTCCCCATTTGAAATTATGTTTGCTGTTGGCTTGTCATAGATGACTCTTATCAGATTGAAGTAAAGCCCCTCTATTCCTATTTTCTGTAAGATTTGAACAGAATTAATGCTTGACTTTGTCAAAAGTCTTCTGCATCAATTGAGATAATCCTCTGGTTTTTCAATTTGTCTCTATTGATATAGTGTATTACATTTATAGATTTGCATATATTAAGCCATACTTGCATCCCTGAGATGAATCCTGCCTATTCAGGTTGTACAGTCTTTTTGATCACTTGCTATATTCTATTGGCAAGGATTTTATTGAGGATTTTTGCATCCATGTTCATAAGAGAAATTGGCCTGTAGTTCTCTTTTTTAATTACATCTCTCCCTGGTTTTGGTGTCAGTATAATACTTGCCTCTAAGAATGATTTTGTAAGGCTTTTTTCCTTTTCGTTTCATTGAAGAGTTTGACAATTATTTGGATTATGGTTTCTGTAAAGTTCTTGCAGAATTCAGTGGTGAATCCACCAAGACCTGGACTTTTCTTAGTCGGTAGACTTTTTATTACATGTTTTATTTTGTTGGCTGTTATTGAGAGTTCTTTTATCTTCCTGATTCAGTTTTGATAGTTTGTATCCTTCTAGCTATCTGTCCATTTCATTTATGTCTTCCGTTCTATGAGAATAAAGATTCTGAGAGTACCTGTTGGCCTCCGCCCCTCTGCCCCGCCTCTGCGTTCCTGCGACTAACTTCCTCTTCCAGCCCCGACCCGAACCGCACCGCTGGCGACTGGGTCAGGATCCTTGGCCCGCCTTCCCCTCCCCCTGCTCCCCCACCTTTCTTTTCTTTTTTTTTTTTTTTTTGAACCCCTCCAGCCCAAGCTCCAGCAACGAACCCATCAAACATCTCATTTGGCAACTGATCTGGTCCACGAGCCTACCAGGACTACTAAATCCCAAAGCTCCACCTCCACCTACAGACCACATCCGCCGGGCTTCACAGAAGCTAGCAGCCAGAGCTCCAACACAGAGTCAGAAACCTCTGTAGAGGAACCAACTTGGAGTCTCCAGACCAAACGCCCATAGACACAGCATAACGCCACCAAAGTGCAGAGGTCGCTTCCATACAAAATGATAACAACAAGGAGTAGGAGGCAATCTCAGGGCCCGTGCCCACCCAAACCAAATACAGAAGACACTATCATGGAAGAAAATGGGAATCATACAGATGAAACCTCTGAATTGGTAGCATCTGA
>PVJA010002361.1:0-108146 GCA_004027025.1 Myocastor coypus
TGGCGCAGTTTGGATGACTTATCGCTTTCTGTCTTCCAGAAATGGAATCTTACACCGTATCTTAAAATTGGATATAATACATGAACTCCTTCAACCATGCAGAAAGCAGAAGCATCCATTAGGAAGATTGCCGCTGTCTGTGGAACAGCGGAGGAGAACTTGTAAGAGGAGAGTTGTAAATGCCCTACAAAAATTTCTGAGCAGCAGTAAAGTGTCTCTAGGAAGGAACATGCCACACACCAGCTCTTGTGCACTGCAAATCGAGCTTCCAAAGCTCTAGTGCTAATTGCTATGCTTTTTGGACATAATCTATTAATACGTAATCTAGGGAATTGTCAGTATATATCCAGCGAATAGTTGCTGTAATTAACATGATAAATAGCTGCTGAAGGATTTGACAATATCTATTATAATTCTAACTAGCTTCTTTTCTCTTTCTGGAAAAAATATCTTGTCTCTAGTACATTTGCAAAGTCTGGAGGCTTTACGTGTATATACAAATAGACACACAGATACACACATACACATTCATGAATCATTCCGTACCTGATAGCAAGCCATTGTTTTGATTTCCGGCATTTGTATTTGCATTTAATCGCAAACACAGTTGCAGAAAGAATGAGGCAATTGCGCCTGAAGGGAGCATTTGGCTTTGGGGTTTTGTAATAATGTTTGACTCTTCCCACTCTTTGATTACCATACCAGTATCTCAGGGGAAGAAAATACAGTGGACAGTCGATAAAAACACTGAATTTTGAAAAGGTCACCTGCATAAGGGACTAAGTTTCCAATGCCTTACCATTTTTGTTTGAAAAATCTACTCCATTTGGGAAAAGAAAAGTTGGAAACTGTTCTAATGATTGTGCACGATTAAAGGCATTCTAAAAATAATAATTATCATTATTGTAACTATTCATTCAGAGACATGGGGTGGATTTCCTTCCTTTGTGTTTTGGGAGGAAAGAAAGAATTCTCTGCTTTTCTGTTTAGCAATGAGTCCTAGCCTCCCTTAGCCCATGGTAAGCTTGGGCAGTAAACGGAGCCTTGTGGAGTCCACTCAGGGCTGCACCTATGGGGGCCACTGGCCTAGTCCACTGAGGTTGCTGAGACGAAGGCTTGGCACTCCTGCGTCTTGAGCCATCACCATATCTGTGTTAGAACTCTTCTTGTGCAGTCTCGCTGATGGATCTGCAAACCAAAATTAGATGCATGCCTACAATGCACAAAAAGTGCCTGGAATGGTAGCACACTGTCCTTGTCCCAGCTACTCAGGAGATTGAAACAGGAAGATTCTGAGGTTGTGGACCACCCCTAGGCAACTGTCTCAAATCAAAATTTAGTAAAGGGTTAGCAGTGTGTTATGGCTTGTGTCTGGCTGTCCCCCCACCCAAGCCTCGTGCAGTCATGGGGTGAACTTCTAGAGTTTGTGATTAACTCATGATCCACTCGGAGAATGATGGATGTGGGTGCTACATCCAGCCTTGGGGCGGACAGCCTGAATGCAACTTAAAGGAGACAGACTCGCTCTCTGCTGCCGCTGTTGCTGCTACTCTTCCTCTTGCTTTTGCTCTTGCTGTTTTGCTGCTTTCTGCCTCCATGAACTGCTGCCCTCTGCCCTGTACCACTCTGCCTTGGAGCCAGCTGAGTACGGACTGAAACCTCCACAAACTTTGAGCTAAAAAAAAAACCTTTCCTTCTTTCATTTTGAGTGTTGGGATATTTGTCCCAGGAATGAGAGAAGAGTAACCAAGACAGAGTGTGGTCCCTGGACTCAATCTCCATTACTGTGATAAGCGAAAAAAAAAAAAATGAAGAATCTGGAAAAGGCAGAAGAGAAGTTGTCAGAACATTTGGGTTAAATACATGTGTGCGTGTGTGAACCTTTAAAACCTTCTGTATTCTTTTGATCCCTCTTCTAGGCTAGATGGATATTGTTTTGTCTTTGTAGCCTTATCAACCCAATAATAGTTATTATTTTAACCCTGGGGAATCAAAAAATAGTAGGGTACACAAGGAGGATAATGTAACATTTCAAATTCCAAATGCTAACTTTAGCCTTATAAGTACCCAGTTCTCATAAATTTCTCAAGTACTTAAAAGGTGCCCTTCATCGAACATAACAGTATTATTCAGATTTGTATGGTTTAAAGATCTCCCTAACACTCTTAAAAGGTTAATCAAATTTAATGAGATTGTTAAACTAATCAATATTTCTTTTATAGACACATTTTTCACTCGGTCTCCTGAAGAAAGGCTTCCAAGGGAGGGAGAAACCGTGTGTAGTCACAAATGGAGTGTAATGAAAACACCAGGGACTCACCTCCATTTTCCCATTAAATTTCTTTTTTAGATTTCTGATTACTGATGTTAATGTATCCTAATGGCACACGGGAGCTCATTTATCATACTTTCCAATTCAAACTTTTCTCTAGTTGGTCAAAGCCTACGCGGTGGCGTGATTTTGTCTGCTTTCCAGGGTTAGAGCTGAGTCTGTGTTGTTGTTTCTGAAAAATGGCAGATCCTCAATCAGGGCTGCAGCCACTGATTCATTTGGGGAGCTTACATTTTCCACATTGGCGCTTTGTGTGTCTAAAAGATCCTCTGCTCTCTTAATGAGGATCTGCCAACAAATCCCCCACGTCCTCCTCGATAGTAGCACCTAGCTCTTGGTCACTTTGCCAGCCCCCAGCTTGCCACACCTCCCTAACTGAATGTGCCTTCCTCTGGTCTCTGGCTCTAGAAGCAATATTTTTGTTCTACCCCAAACACCAGTGTGTCTGTTGCACCTCAATTCTGTTCATGGCTATAACGACATCTTACCATGTTCCTGAGTCTGATTTTATCCCTAGGATCCCTTTTGGTTCTGGACTTGGTTTTCCTAGTTTGTGATGTTATGTTCTTCCCCCTGATTTTTCTCCTTTCCTCTCAGTCTGGACTCCCTTTTGAGAATATTCACCATTCTTTCTAGGATCAAGCTTTCTCACCTCTCGGAGCTCCCACCAGCTCTCTGTTGAACTCACCTTCAACAGAGAAGCTCTGTGCTTTTGACTTCCTGGATGCTACAAGCTGGTCAGGAAACCCTTTAGAGAGGAACAGTATTCTTCACTCTCTCTTGACTCACTGGGGCTCACACAGCCCCACAGCAGTCCTTCCATCCACTGCTCTTAGGCAGCAGTCGAGACTTCCAGAATGATCCCACACACTCCATTGTCACAGAGTACACTCTCAGCTCTTCACATTTCCAACACGCGCCTGCATGTCTGACCCAGGTCTTCATGATTTTGTCTCCCATTTCAGTCATGTTTTCCTTTCTGTCTGTTCCTGTCAGTGGCCACAGCTCCCTCTTTTTTCTCTGTGTTTGCTTCTTTTTCTTGCTACTTTCTGTTCATCCCCTACAGCGTAATTTGCTTTTGTACTTTCAGTGTAGTTTATATACTGGCCTCCTCCCCACACATCCACATTCAGGCTGTCCCTACCTTGGGCTGCTGCCTTATTTTTTCCCTCTTTCTTTTCAAGGTCAAGCAAAATCTGGACCTTGGGCGCTGTACAGTCCTCTTAGTTTTCAGTGATTTTTGCGTTGTTCTTATTGCCTTGACATAACCATTTAGTTCCTCTTTAATTTTTGTTTCCCTGTCATGGTTTGCTAGCTCTCTTCTTTGGCCAACCATCATGTCGTGAATTCTCAGCAGATTCACCACATTCACCTGGTGCCGAATCATAGCCCTGGTGGGTAATGCTTATGTATTTTTATTCACATAACTCAGCCTCCTCTCACAACTCTGGACTTCCAGCCTCATGCCTCTTAAGTCTATAACAACCTTTGCAGCACATCCAATACCAGATATAAAATCAGAGCAATCTTCCACAGTAGCTACTACTTTCCCAAGTCAGTTAATCTCAGCACCGTTCTGAACCACTACTGAAGACCTGGGGTCTTCCTAAGCCTTCATGACTTTCTGAGGCTGCCCTCTTTGGCTTTCAGATAGTCTCCAGGGGGCGCTCTTTCTGCAGAGTCTGTCTCTATCTTTCTGATGCAAGTAATGTACCAGGGCCTCTGGTTTCCTATGGGAACCATGGCAGAATGAATCACCTCCTCTATTTTCTATCTCTTCCCACACTGCAACAAGATTAACATCTGAGAGCCCATGTCTAATGCAGCTGAAACCAACACCGACTCCATCTTGCCTGCCCAACCAAGTTCAAACTCCAAAGCTTGGCCCCTTTTCCTTATGGTAGCCTACAGCAAAAACCTTGACTTGCATCACATCAGCTTATGACCATATGTGTCCAAACAATTAAAATGAATGACCCGAGCATAACCTAGATTTCTTCCTGGTGATGATCCTTGCAAGTGCTTAAGACTTCTGTCTTCATGTCTGCACCTCCCACAGTTCTCCTGAGGACTAAGCATGATGGGTAGGCCTAAAGCTAAACTCAGAAATAGGCAGATTCGATGCCGGCACTTCTTTCTGCTGTCCTCTCCCACCCCAGACCCTGTGTCTTTTGCCAGTCTCCATGAACAGGTTGTCATGCCCAGGCACCAGGCTGTACTAGGGGGACTCCTCAGATGTGAAACCTTCTTTCAGAAACTTACTTATTCTAGAATGAGCTATTGCAAGAGCTCAGCCAGTGCATAGGTAAAGAATTACTTAGAAGATGGTTAGCTTATGAGCTAATGCCAGTAGAGGTATATGTTTTGATCTCTATATTGTCACAAAATATGAAAATGGATAGACAGGTTATCCCCAAATTTGGGAGGTATATTTATCAAAGACTAAGTCAAATGCATTATACATTGTGTGGAGGATTTGCTATGAGGGTTACTTCAAAGTGATCGAAGTTGTCCTCCTAAGAACTCTCCTGAAACCCAAGAGGTCCCTGTGACTACACCACAAGCATCACGAGGACAGAGAAGGCAGTGACACTAAGTGCAAGCCAGGCATTCGATGTCTCAGAGCAAGCACTCCTGGCCAGTGTGTGGTTGGCCTCATCAACTCCCTGATCCATGAGCTGTATTTGCTGAGAGTATACTTTAGTAGTTCACGATTCTTCTGAGTAACCCTGTATGACACAGCTATTAGTAGCTGTGTAAGCCACTGTTGTGCTTGTGTCATTGCAGTACATTGTTCATAAAACTTCACCAATTAAGCCTTCAAATAATTCCATGAGCCTTTGCATCACTGCCTTCAGTTGTGGAGACTGAAAGCTATGAAGTTCAGAAGTTGTGTCAAGAACAAAGGACTATCAAGCAGTGAGGCTGAGAGCTTAACTGAGCTCTGACACCAGCTCTCTTCTGTCCCTCTGTTCCTCTCATCTGTCCTTGGACACAATCCTCCCAGCCCAGCCTCCACCTTTCCCTGGATCCCCAAACAGGATGTCCTCCTGCTTCTGCCCCTAAACTCCACATAGCCACCTCTGTTACCTGTGAAGTCAGGTAAGATGAGACTCAGAAGGAACCTTGTCTGTCATGTACATCAACAGGTAACTAGGGATGTATTCATTTATAAGTCCTTCAAACTATAACTCACAATGAACATTTGAAAAGGACAATTAATGTCAGAATCCTTTGTGTTCAAGTAGCCAGCCTCATGAAATATGATGAAGTGGACCTCACTGCCTAGATTGCTTTAAGAACATTTTGGTGCTTTTAGTTACAGAGGTTGAAATCATGTCATTTCTCAGGATTGTGTCCTGCATGCAAGGTGGGGTGCGCCTGGTTCCATAAGTTGCTTACATTGCCTTTGATGAAAACAAAGCATGTTTAAATAAAAGCTAGAGGCATGTGCAGAGGCTTTCAATGGGACCTCTGAAGCTTTGGCAGGCACATCGTTTATAGCACGTTACCCCCAACCCCCCATAGCACCAGGCTCACAGATGCTAGTGTGATTGCCAGCATCTTGGGTTTTACTCTTCAGTGAATGAAATCAGTATCAGCATTGCTACCTAAAGAAGTTCTTGACATTACCAGGGCTATTTGAAGGGTAACCGTTGCTGATAATCCCAAGCCCTCCCCGCTCAGCAAAATTCCTTTTGGGGTTGAAAGGTTACCAGAATCTCCTCGCTGGAACTGCATTTCCAAAGCCAGCTTCAGAACTGCGCAGATGCGCCATGTCTTAGTGACTCTTCTCTCATTGCTGGGACAAATACCCGACACCCAAAATGAAGGAAGGAAAGGTTTATGTAGCTCACAGTTCCTGGAGGTTTCAGTCCATACCTGGCTGGCTCCGAGGCAGAGAGGCACATGGCAGAGAGCAGCAGTTCATGGCGATGGAACAGCAACAAATGGTGACAGAGGCAATCAACCAACCAGGGCAGCAGAGAGCAACAGAGAGAGTCTGTCTGTCTCTCTTTATATTACATTCATGCTCTCTGCCTCAGCCTGTCCACCTTAGGCCACACCCATAATCCCAGCAGTACTCAGACCGATAGTCCCATCAGTACTAGAACACATAATCCCAGTGGATCATGAGTCAAGTCACAAACTCTAAAAGCCCATGCCCCATGAGACTTGGGGCGACAACCTAGACATAAACCACAACACAGCACTGGCAGAAAGACTCTGCACAAGAAGACCAGAGGCTGCCCCAGCTCAAAGCCGCTCCGCCCTGACAAGTTCTCTCTTTGCTTAACAGGCACCTGGTGGGTGGAGAGAACCACCTCAGATCACACAGGCACTCTGTCCATGGTTGTTCAACAAACATCACCAAATGGAATTGGACAACTAAGTTATAAATGGAAAAAAATATAGAGATATCAATGTCTGTAGACAGTTTCTAGATGACCTGTTTCTACACCCAATAATTATGACTTCAGTGCATGGATTCCTGTATTTTAAAACAATTCTGGCCATGATTTAATGAGTGCCTAGGAATTTATACCATACTTATACCAAATGAAAAAACACGGACACAACTTCTAATAAATATCACTGTCATTTCCTTCTTCGCTGTCCTCACACACCTGGCTATCTAGGATTATGCTCTAGGGCTTTGGTGGTTCTAAACACTGCTGGAAAAATGTTCACACGCACGCACGCACACACACACACACACACACACACACAAAAAATGTACACATATGCCAGAAGATTCACCCACACCAGGTCTAAGGTCATCTGTGTGATGTGGGACCCAAGCAGAAATGCACCTTGTGCCTTGGTAACTGGTCACTTCCACTCTTTTATCAAATCTATTTCAAAAGCCTTTTGATAAGTCAAAAAACTAAAAAAAAAATCACTGCCCTCATCTTCATTTAGCAGAGTCACTGGTTCACATTTACATTCCATGAATTAAATTTGCACACACTTATGCACTGATATTCTGCAGAGTTAGGAGCATCGCACTGCGACTGTCCCTGGACTTTGTGTCTGACTTTACCTCACACCAGTGAATACTTAACGCTCCGGTCTTTGTGCCTCTACAGCACATGTGCTATTTCATATAAATAACTGTGGTTCTTTCACGTCCCTTAGTTGCTTCTCAATAACAGAGGGAAGCATCGTTCTGGGTACTTCTAGCAGAACAAAACAAAACAACAAAGCACATAGATAATTTGAATATCTAAACATGGAGCAAATGGATAACTGACCCAAAACAATTTCTCTTCATCAGTTCAAATAGTTGCAACAGCTCTTTCATTTGCACTGGAAATCTAAGGTGGAGGTCCAACTGTGACTTCGCGGAGTGTCTGGAGACATAGCAGGGACTTGTGTCGCTTTCCCAAGTGGAGTCTCGCCTTCCCATACAGCTGCTTGCTAGTTTCTTCCTTATGTTTCTAATCTCAACACATTGCTCTTCCTCTGCCTATCTGGCACATGTAGACTTACTGGAGCTGTTCCATGCAACAAAACCTTGCAGTGGGCTTTGGGGAAAGAACCCCTCCTCCATAAAACCCCAAAGTGAAAGCAATACTCTGTCTTCTTCCTTTACAAACTCACATTTAGATTTTTAGGCGTAGGGTCATGTTCAGCACCTGGGTCTCTGTGTGCACTTGAAAAATTCATGGGGTTAAGCTTCTCCTTTTTCCTCTGTTAGAAGGATAAGGAAGTTGGCAGAGGAGGCTTGGAAACTGTTAGCAGCATTAACAAATGAACTGGTCACCAGGTCCACAGAGTTGAATATGAGTTCCTTAATAAACCACTTTGTGATGCAGTGAAAGAAGTTAAATTACATCATTTCCATTAGTTGATCAAGCAATTAACAAGCTCGCCACAAAGTCCAAGTAGCCATGCATTATAAATTCTGGCACCACCTACTGGCTGGAGGACTGTGATTTTGTTTTACTATAAGCTTCATTTACATTATTTCTTCAAGAGCAATTCTGTGTCTGGCCTGTAGACCTTGTCATTATTGTATTTCCTACTTGGTGGTGTTATTCTGGTTTGCAGACCAGAAGGTAATTTTGGCTTTTGCTAACTGAACTCAGAGTGGAGTAAGGAAAACCTGTTTCCTCAGTATTTAGCATACACACTAAAACAATTTCAATATTTACCCGGAGACAGATGAAATAATGAGCCTAAGAAATCTGTGCCGTGCACATATTTCAGCGGTGACCATAAAAAGACATCACACTTATCATATTCGGCTCTGTTCCCAAAATACATTTCTTGACAGAAGACAAATTAGATCGTCACATTGCATGGGGATGGGACCCGTCTCTCTGCAAGGGTTTGATTGAATGCCTTTGACCCATGTCATTGACCACAGAAAGGAGAGAGAGAACATAAATAAATTCCATAATTTGGAAGTACGCTGCAGAAAGTGGGCCTCTGCAAGGGCAGAGACCAGCTGCTCGCTCCGTGATCCTTTGTCTCAGTCTGCACCCTCACCCTGTAACAAGGCCTCCACCAACAAGGCCACTTGGGAGAAGGATGCCACCTTCCCACCTTGGCCTGAGGTGTGAACAGGGGAAAAAATGGATAGAGGACAAAAATACTAAAGGCTACCCAGTAATTGGCAAAATCTGTGATCCGAACCATGTGAGTATGACAGGGGCATGTCACATCGCCTCTGAGAGATGGTTCCCATCTCTGCAATGAGTGGGAACAAATTTTCAGGTCATAACAAATGTTCACTGGGATCTGCCATGTCTCTTGGCACTGCTTTTGTGTACTGATTCTCTTTGTGCCTTGTGCTGTTCCTGAGTCTTGAGACCCAAATATTAGATCTAAAACCAAAGGAAAGAAAGAAAGAAAGAAAGAAAGAAAGAAAGAAAGAAAGAAAGAAAGAAAGAAAGAAAAGAGTGATACTCATCCATTATGAGGAATATTTGCATTAATTTATGTTCCCAATTTGACTTCTCCATCAAACGAACTGAAATAAGAAAAGGAAAACTGAGAACACTAGGATCTCTGCTTCCCTGTGACCAATCTCATCTTCATCTAAAGCCTGGTGACAGTTTGGTTCTTTGTCTTGGTACCTGAGGCAAAGAAGTCATTAAATTAGGTTGGTATCGATATCTTAAGAGCAAAGCAATTCTTTTTACATTTTTTACTAGTTTCTATTTTATGAGTCATATACTGTTTTGCATTGACTTTTTCAAGTAATAAAATATAAAATCTGAGCCAGGCGTGGTGGAGCACACCTATAATCCCAGCACTTGGGAGGCTGAGGCAGGAGGATTGGTGTGAGTTTGAGATCAGCCTGGAATACAAAAGTGAGCTCAAGGCCAGCCTGAACTACATAGTGAGACCCTGTCTCAAAAAGAATATATATATATATATATATATATATATATATATATATATATATACATACTGCATCAACTATATGAAGTTCAAATTGTATGTTAGATGTTCTAGGGAAACTTGACCTTTACAATCTATTGCAATGAATTTTGACATAAAATTCTAATATTTCTCTGCTGATACATCCAGTAGGAAAATGAAAATGATTGTGCTGATTTTCTTTGAAAGAATGGACTCTCATCACCACTGTTGTGTAGTTTTCCTTCCAGACATAAACTCTTCCCTTCTGGAAAAAGAGGCAGAGTGGGCCCACACTATATCCTTGTAAATCTGTTCCAGGAGCCTGGGTAAGGGCCGAGGAGACAGCTCTGTGGCATCAGCGTCTGTCTCTGAACTTAAAACGGGAAGGATTTTGGAGTTTTCTGGCCCATCTGTCTGTCACTCCCAGCTAGATGACCACATCTTTAATATAGAAATTGTAATTTATGCAGACTTTTGTGAAAAATTAACTTTGTTCGCCGCCCCCCATTTAGGGGATGTTTAAGGAACATAGTGAATGTTTTAACTAAATGAGGGAGTATGGATTTTGGTTAATGAGGAACTAACTGTGTGGCCAGGTAGCATAACAAGAGCAGACTGTCAGTGTTCCATTTCAGGCTCAGATGGGCTCCAGGTACAGTGTTTCCACATCCCCTGGGATGGGAGCAGATGAGCTTGGTCCACAATGGAAGTCTGAGCCTTTTCAGGTCCTCATTTTTTACTGCCTACACATGCCAGAGGTGTCCTTTCATAAGAGCCCCCGGCATAGGTTGCCAGGCCCACAAGCACAGCCCCAGAGAGCAGCATTCCTAAAGGAAGAGTCCCGGAAGGAACTTCTGTCCAGTGGCCTCTGACATTGTGTTTTTGTGGCTCTTGACTGCACTTTTGAATTTAGTAGCACAAGCATTCAAAGTGCTCAAGAACAGTTCTAGAGAAGTGAACTGTCTTGCTAACCCCCAATAAGTGGGAAGAGCCCAGGTCCAGGAACCAGGGCTCCTGACTCTCAGAACTTTGGACCTGAGAGACACACACTCCCCTTCTGTTCACTGTCCTGAGGCTGCTGTGCTTGTCAACCACTGAGTACCAACAGGATGGGCGTCCTCAAAGCCAGGTGCTCACCCAACTTCAAGTGTTACACTTGCCAAGGAGAAGGAAGTTGGCATAGGTGAGCAACTATTGCATGGCGGGTGCCATTCAAAATGTACTTCAGAGCTGGGCAGATAGTTCAGCAGTCAAAGCACCTGCCTGGCAAGCACAAGGATCAGGTTTCATCCTCAGTACTGCATGTTGTGTGGGCCTCATGCTGAGCAGGCCACTGAAACTGGGTGTGGTGGTTCACACCTGTAATCGCAGCACTGAGGGGGCTAAGATAGGAGTCCAATTTGCATAGCAAGACCCTGTACCAAATAAATAAAAGATAAAAAGTGTTTTGTTACATCTCCATTGCAAGCTGGGGCCTTTGCACCGAGAGCTGCACTTTACGGCTGAGGAAAACAAGGGGTAAGGGGCCCGGTGGGATGGCTCAGTGATCTAAAGTGCCTGCTTGGGAAAGCTTGGGCGACTGCAGGGACCACGGTTCGATCCCCGGCACCACATGCTGCGCCAGCCCTGCCCTCGGGGCGGGCTGAGTCGGCCACAAAAATGAGTGAATAAACAAACAAAGGTTCTGAAACAAGAAAAAATAAATAAGAAATTTAAAAAAAAAGAAAACAAGGGGTAAAAGCATAGAATAACTTTGTTTTCAAGAGGAGAATTACAACCACATTGTTCTTTCATAGAGCTTGACACACTGCCACACTCAACAGTTCCCATAATAAAGGCCACCATGGCTCGGAAAGAGTCAAGAGAAAAGTCTCTGTGGTTTCTAAGAGGAACGCTGCAGAAGCCTGATAGCCAGGGAATGAAAGGAAGAGTCGGGAAGGTAGAAAGGCGGCCCTGGGAGAGCCCATGTCCAGGGTTTTTTTGCCTGGCCATTTCCAGGGTCAGTGCTGGTGCCAATTCTGCTCTCAGACGCTCTGTGGTCAGATCGCTGACACTGGCTCCTGGTATCACATCCGAGAAGGGTGTGCCTCATCATATGACACCGGGTAGGACGTGATGATGCTGTCCACTGCTTCCTTGTCCCCTCATTCATGTGGCCATCAGATCTGTTTCACGCTAGCTGCAAAGTCTGGATGTGAGGTAAAGGTCCGTTCTTGTCCCCCGCATCCCTGTCCACTGTCTCTCTGATGGAGGAACTCTGCATCTCCAGGGAGTGCAAGACAGGGTACCAAATCACAGCATTTGCTGGGAGAATGGAAAGTGGAGCAAGCCTGGAAGCTGAGTGCTCTGGCTTCATGCTGTCTGCGCACACCACACCTACTCATACCCATGAGCCACGTGTAGGTAACACACGATACACAGAGCCTGTGAATGGCCTTCACATCTTCCGGACAGGTGGATGCTCCCCTTCCCTTCCCCGGGACGCCATCCTGCAAGAAAACATCCCACCACTCACACAAGCCACAAGTGCACAATGACAGTGAAGCCACAAACCAGACTCCTGCATGCAATGATCACTTAGACTGGCATAGTACCACGGGCTTCCTTTGCACGTCTGCACCAGTGGGAGAGACATAAAGAGTTTGGTCCACTCTGTCTAATTGAGAATTTTTGGCAGGCAGGGGAAGAGGGTGATGTTCGGATTTGATTGGTAGCATAAGGCTTAAGAAAGACATCTGTCAAACATTCATATGTCAGATAATGTTTCTGACAATATGCTTTGAAATTTTTATGTGTCCAGAAAAAGAGTTGTGTTTTTTCTTTTTTAACTTTGAACTAAGTCAGACTCCATGGAAAAACAGGAATTTTTGTTTAAATTGTCCCAAACTTATTACATTATTACTTCTTCAAAAGCTCCTTCCCAAAGGGTCCTACTACCTCTGTCCTTGGCACCACTGTCCCTCACAGAGGCACACGTGTACCATGCTAAGAAGTCACCAATCAGCTGAGAGTCAAGTCCTCCCACCTTACTGATGGAAGGCATGACCTGAAGGGCAAGAAAGGACTTCTCCAGTGTAGCAATTTACTGATTAAAAAGTCCCACACAAACTCCATGGAACTCTTCTCATTGCCAGGAATGCGGCTACATGGTTTAGCCACATTGAGACACTATCCAACTAGAGTGCAAGACAGTCCTTATCCTTATCTCTATTTTATAGGCAAGGGACAGAAGGCTCCAGGAAGTCAAGTAACTTACCCAGTCACCCAATTAATAAGTGACAGAGCTGTGTCTCTAACTCCAGGCTGTTAACCTCCACACCCTGCTATTTCAGATTCCCAATGACCTTGCTGTCTGGCTCTCTTATTAAACACTCAAGCTGTGCCATGCACTGTGACCACTCTGTGGCCATAGGGTCTCCTGATGCAAGGGGAAGCCACACCATATGTTCAGACTGATTATTGCAGTTGGTCAGAAGGGAGTAGACCAAGAAATTGGTGGTTTGGTTCACCCCATCTGGGCAGGAGGATGGACCTAAGGTGTGCGGGGTTGGGGGGGGTGTTAGGTGGTGGTGCTCTCCAAGTAGTCCATGCATGACAGCCCTACAGAGATGGCACGGACACAGTCAGTATTCTGGGGGGGGGGGCATCGCTTTCTTTGCTTGTGTCTGTGTGCATGTGTGTGTTTGTGTACCACACACGCTCATACCCACACATGTATTCACACACACCCCTGTATGTGACAGCCCAGGGCCAACACAGCTGAGTTTCTGCTTCTAGAGAAGATTTCCTTTCCTCTCCTTTCTTCCCACACTCAGAAAGGAGCCAAACATCATCGCAGATGATTTAGAATCTTAGTAATGTCAGCCAAAAGCTGTGAGCCTCCTATGCTTATGTTTATGGCCACTTAACCTTTACACTACCCCCAGACCCCTGGCTCACTACAGGCCATTTTTCTTGGTATAGAAGAGGACAGCTTTGCTCTAGAAAGGACAGCTCCAGGCACCTCCTGATGAAGAAGGCTGAGTGTCCCTGAGGCCCTGATGGGGACCCTGGGCAAACGCCAGAGCCCCAGGTAGCAGGTCACAAGTCCTGCTCCTCCTTCCGCAGAGCCTCAGCCTCTCACCAGTGCCCAGAGCCTGTGCCTGGCCCTTCCTTGTGAGAGGTGAAAGCCCCTGCCTTCCACGCATCCCGTTCATCTTCCTTGCACTTGCTCACCAGACCCCTTGGCCTCTCCTCCTGTCCTGTGAGCTCCTCCTGGAGTGTCCAGGCAGAGCAGCTGGCCGGCGCTCCACCCGGCTGGCTGGCTGGCTGCCTGTGTCCTCGCCACCACCCCCAGCTGGAGTCGCCCTGCCTTTGCGGTCCCCATTGTCCAGCAGTCTGGGCAGCCCTCTCTACCCAGCCAAGTGGGAAGCCTGTGCTGCCCTATTTTAGTATAGACTTGGATGGAAAAGTAGGCGATTTAGAGAGCCCCTATTTAGGAGCCTTTCCCCCTCCTGAGACTGGAAAGGACAGAGCCTTTGTGGTATCAGGCAGATGAACATCAACATAGCAGCTCTAGTTTTGTTAGAGCTCATTAGAGAAGGTCAGGTGGCTTTGAGGTGCCAAACAGGCACCTTCACTTGCCCTGAGCCTTGCACTTATCCACCTAATCACACCCAACACACACACACACACACACACACACACACACACACACACACGAGGAAGGGAAGAATAGAATGTGAAGAATAGAATGTGTACGGTTCAGAGCAGCAGCGGAGAGGCCCCGTGGGCGCTCAGATCCACCCTCCAGTCTGTCCATCCACCGCTTCCCAGGGTACAGTGCGTGGGGACGCCCTCCGCGGTTTCTCTTTGGGGAAGGAAGCAGAAACACTATGAGGAAACAGCAGCGGGTGGAAAGCTGTGCCCCAGCGGGATGGTCTGCCCTCTTCCTGCCATCCAGCCGGGGGAGACCCCAGCTGGCAGGCAGTCACTCACGCAGAGAGCAGAATCCCCGTGGCTGGCTGTGGCTGGTTGTGGAGGAGGCACATAGGCTGGGGCAGGAATCCTGCCGCAGAAGTTCTACTGGGGAACCTGGGAGGCCCAGCACGAAAGGAAGAGATGGACAAAGGGCGATCAAAAGGACAGAAAGGTTTGAATGTTTTTTTTGTTTTGTTTTGTTTTTTTTAAAAACAAATTAGAGCAAAGGACACACTGATACTGGTTCTCCTCAAAACCTATCCCCTTACTTTGAACACACTCATTCTCTTGCTCTCGCCACTTCCTGACGCAGCGCTGGAAATTATCTTTCAGGAGCACTTTTACAAGATATGATCAAAAATGCAGTGAAGGACTGGACAGATAGCCCAGTGGACTAAAGCACCTGCTTAGGCAGAACGCAGAGGCCGGGGTTCGATCCCCAGCACGTCGTGCCAGCCCTACTCCTGGGGCATGCTGAGATGGCCATTGAGACTAGGTGTGGTGGTGTATGCCTGTAATCCCAGCTCTTGGGAGGCTGAGAATAGAAGAATCACTACATGTCCAATCCATGCAGTGAGACCCTACAGACCAGGTAGACCTTGTGCTAAAAACATAAAAAAAAAAGCCTGTAGTGAATGCTACCACCGAGCACCCTCCAATGGGAAAGCAGTTTTTGAGCATGACGCTGTGTCCCCCTTGGCCTCTGTCACTGCATTTGGCACTGTGCCACCTCTGGCTCTTCCCCAAAGTCACAATGACCATGAAAGGTAAGCACTGAAAGTTAGTTCAGGACACCGAGGCAGCTACAGAAGCAGAGCTAGGTGCTGATGACAGAGGACTTCCAGAACTGCTTCAGAAAATGGCCTGGAGGATGGGAAAAGAACCCTGAAAGGGAAGGGGAGGAGTGCGGTGGGGATTGCTGGCCTTGCTTCTTTCACTGTAACCCAAATTTTATGATGTGATCATTCACCATATGTGTTGATTGCGTCTTATCCATGACATTTATTTCTAGTGTTAGCAATATTTTCTTTTAGATATAAAGCGATGATAGAACCCTGAAGCATTGTTGGCTCACACCTCCTGAATGTGCTTTTCGCCCGACCCCCCTGGTGGGCCCTGACAGGACTGCCAGGACAAAGGTACTGACAGGCCTAGGCTGAGCTGGCAGTGAGCACCCAACTTCCTGAAAGCCCATGCATCCCTCCACCAGGATGAGATCCTAATCCCTGACCACCTCCAGCCACATGCGCCACGAGTGACGTGGCCACAGAACTGACACCACCGGGGCATGTAAGGTCACAAGTCCGTTTTGCATAACCAGTGGCCTTAATCCTCTGCTAGCACCAAAGTCCTGCATAAAAGACAGAGGGGACATTGTGGGACAATACAGTTGTAGCCTATGCTATAGCCCACAGTAAATGGTAAGGTCCTTACCTTGTAGGGCTGATCTCTGGGGTCATCTAGGTATCCCCCAGGGCATAGATGGACAAAAAGGAGCCAGGTTGTCTTGATGGTTCTCAAATTTGGCAACAACAACAACAACAAAATATTTCAGAGAGTGCATGTATGCACATGTGCTCCCACACAGAAGAGAAATGTGGGTCCCTAGTAACCAGTGCCCAGGAGCACGCATCATGGTACACACGCTTACTGCTGTCCATGTGATCTGCAGGCTTGAAAGCTTGATTGGTAAAACCTTGCAAAGAGGAAAGAGAGGCAGGAGAGAGGCCACGGGCCATGGAGGCGGAAGGTGGTGATGAGGGGGTGTTGCTGTCTGGTGACTTCAGTCTCAGCGCGGGTGGCAGCCCAGCGAGTAGGTGGCTATATGCTACACGACTCCATCCAACCCGTGGGAGCTGTCACCAGAGGAAGGAGCCAGGATCAGTGGAAATCAGAGGCAACTGGAGAGGGTGAGACAGAGGCCCCGCCATCTTCTCCCGCCTCCCCAGGCCCGCAGGCCTCTGCAACAGTGCTGCCCAGATCCAAAGCTCAGTGTAGCTTGGGCCCCCACAGAGGAGTTTCCACACCAGAACCTACGTGTGTACACAGTGGCCGATTTTACTCCATGGCATCAGCATTCTTAGCATCCCAGGCCGTCAGATCCCGGAGAGACACATGTCATGCTTGTTTTGTCTTTTCCTAGATCTATTGAGTCACCTGCCTCTGTGTTAGATTTCAGAGTCCTTTGGTGACTGTGGCGGCACCAGAAAAACCTTTGCTAAATTTAGCCTGCTTGCTAATTAGGAACAGAGGATATGTTACACTTGAGGCTTAAATACAGAACTTGGCAGGAGACCAAAATACGAAATCAAGCTGTCACTTCAGACAGGGGCCAAATCCAAGCTGAATGACTTGGGGGTCTGACCTAGTGTGCTGTCATTTGAATCTTGCAGATCTGAAGTGTGTAGGAATTTGTACACACACATGAATGCTAGTTTGTGTGCCCCTATACTTCACACACACACACACACACACACACACACATACACACACACACATTGGCTATCCTATTTCAGCCACCCCCATTGCCTAGTTTAGCAGAAAAGGAAAGCGTAGCCAGGACCAGGAGCAGGGACAGCAGCGAACAGGAATCTATGTTGACTTTATCCTGGAAGCTATTGTGTGGAGTGCAGTGCATAATGACATGCCATAGTCATTGAGAAGAGCCATCGACCACATTCTTAGTGATATTACCGCGAAAGTGACATTGTTCCGGTGGCCATAGTTATATCACTTTAGATACAGACAGGGACCATGAGCACAACTGCTATACTCATTCAGTAACCCAAGCATAAAGTGGGTCCCCAGAGCCAGGCTTGAGGAACCTACACGGCTGTATCAAATGTGACAGTACTGCTGGTATTTGAAGAAAAGGCAAGCAGCACCCAGGATGCTTGGCATTCCAAAGTGTCCACCGTTTGTCCACAGTACCCAGCAGAGTGCTGTCCTCATGGCGGAGAGCTCTGCCCTCACCCAAGGGCATCTGGGCTTGTGGAGCTTCGGGCCCCTCACCTTTGTCCCTGCCATCCACTGACCTATGTTGGAGATGGGATTGCTCATCAGGGAGCCCAAGTAGAGCAGAGATGGAGAGAGGAGGTGGTGGAGCAGAAGGCCCAGGAGGAGGAAAGGCTTGAAGTTGCTTTCGAGGGCGATAGCAGATGCTGCCTGGGTCAACCACTAGCTCATGGCCTTGGCTTCAGAATCTTGGTTGCAACAGGGTTTCCATATGACAGAGCCAGAGGTAGGGGAAGGTAGAGAATAGGGGCCAGGACTGCCTCTCATGTTCTTTGAAGGCATGCCTGTGGCGGAGTATTTATCATAAAGGAAGAAAACAGTAATGGCCCAGAACTGTCTGTTTGTTCAACTCCAACTTGAATGATACCAAAGATTAAATCTTGGTTTCCAATTATTTCATGCCAAGGCTGTTATATTTAAGGTCCAAATATGTGTACCATATGTCATACTGTAGCTTGACAATTACCTCAACAGGCAGTGTCAGACAGATGGTAAACATTACTACCAGGCATACGTACATTTAGAATTAGACATTTAAATAAATTCAGGCCCGTCTCGAGCTTATTAAGAGGATTTGGGTCTGTAAAGCCATTCTGGGCATCTGCATATGCTGAAGTGTCTTTTGTATCTGAGCAGAGCCCATTTGATTCAAGCACCTTCTGGCTGCAGATGGTGAGTGACATGCATTCGCTTTGAGCCCTGTACCTGCAATTAGGCCAGCGATGGCAATTAAGATGAATGTGAAGAGATTTAAACTGCGGTTCTTAATATCATGATCACGCATTCCCGCCCATGAAGTGACAGGAGCTTCTCCCCAGGGAGCACCGCCAGCCTCTCCTAAAGCCCCTGAATTTCAGAGAAAGAGATTAGAAGCCTATGAAGACACCTGCCTCGGGTCCAAGTCGGAATCTCTCTGGTCTAAACCTCGGGCTACAGCAAGCGTTTGACATGAATCTCACAAACTGCAAATAAAGGTTAGCGCTTCATGACAGAACTGAGAGGCAGCTTCAGATAAATATGTCTTAAGACTTTTTTTTTTTGCCCCAAATGATATATAAAAGCTCTTTACACACCATCCTCTTCCTTGGGGTTTTGGCTCCTGTTTGGATCTGTAAAGAGGCACAGTGCAGTTTGTGATAGGAAAGCCAACGAGGCCGCAGACCAGGCCCTGGAGTTTGATCTAGCCACAGGTGTGGCCAAAGTTGCAGTCCAGGAGGGCAGCCCCGTGGAAGGGCCTGGTCTGTGCCACATCCTGTGCCACACAAGAATGCTACTCCCTGCTATACTTATTCCATCCTCATAGTTCCTCTGCCCCATTTCTAAAGGTGTCTCCCGTCTTGGTGCACAGCGCTTGACACAACTCTGTAGTTTGGATGCCGGGAAGGAAGGAGTCACAGAGCAAGACTTTGCCTTTCAACCCCAGCCTCCAGGCCAACCGAGGGGTCCAACCCCGCTCTGTCACAGATCCTGTGTGTGACCGTTCTCGGTCTTCCGGGCTCCCGCCTCTCTTGCTGTGTGACTTCGTCATGATTTTCCGCTTCCCTATATCTCAGTTTACCTCATCTGCCAAATAGAAATGAGATTCATTCCTTAAGGACTGGCCACCATATTTTTTATATTTAAAATGATGCCTAGCAGTGCTCTAGGTTTGCTGTTATTTTGTTTTGGGAGACAGAATTTTTTTCTTTCAAATGGGGACTGACGCTGTGGTGACACCATTTTCCTCCTCTTCAGGCCCTTCTCATAGCTCTGGTTTCCATGCTGGGCAGCTCCTGCCTGGGGCAGAGAGCTCTGACTTGAGTCCTGGCCTCAGTGTAAAGCTCAGCTCCGCAGGCTGCGTGCTTGCAGAAGTGTGGGACAAACTGCTCCAGCTGAGCACCGCCCCTGCGTGAGGTGACATTCCAGGACCCAGCACCGTGCCCTTTGCCCCAGTGACCTGGGTGCCCTCCAGGTGTACAGAGAGTAGCTCTGGAGGAACGCGCGTCTCTGCTCTGCCTCTGTTTCTCCTTAGTAAAGACAGCTTGGTCTAGTGATATCATTGCCAAGCCCCATTCTCACATCTGTGTACGAATTTCCCTGCATCTCGGTAGCTGGACAGGAGCCTGACTTTCTGAGCATGGCTTAGAGACCTCCAATCCCATAGCTCTATCTTCTGCATCAGGCCCCATGCAGCCACTTCCTGTCCCCTAGCATGGCGACACTTCTTTGTCTCCTCACCCGAGCTCCTATCTGCCGGGCAGTCTCCCCCTCCATGTATTTAAAACAAGATGATAGTGATAGTTGCTGAGACGTTGTTGACTGCTTCAGACCTATTTGTCTCTTTGCCAAATGGTTCTCAAAATACTGATCCTGAACTGGTAATGATCACCTGGGAATTAGTGAGTAAAAAGTACTCAGACCTAGCAAAGCTGAAAACAAAACTTTTCTGGGAGTAGGTGAGCCCAGTGCCTGCTACATGTTGAGACCTGTTGCCTGAACCTGTTATGTGGGATATATGGTCTTCCTCCTGGAATGCCAAATAGTTCTGTTCTTCCTTTATGTCCTTAGTGATAGCAGAAACATTTCTGCCCCCCCTCCTCTCTTTTCTCTTTATAAACGCCTTTGAGACACAGATTCAAGAATCCATTTTTGCATCACCTAAGCTGGAGATAGTGAATTCTCAGAAGTCTGTGAAATTAATTCCATGCCATTACTGTTTACCAAGCAGTGGTGATGTCTGCCCCACCCTCCGCCCTGGTCAGGCCATGGCAAAGCGAAGAGAAATCCATCCTGACATCCCAGCCTGGTGCCATTTGCCATCTAGGTGCAAGGTCAAGGCCAGCAGGGAAGCGGTGATCATTAGAAGTAAAATGGCCCGGATAGAGGGGCAAGCACGAACACTCTGGGTACCAGCCACGTGTCCCCAAGGAAGTGGAAGTTATGAGTCACCACAGGCAGGCTCTGTAGGGACTGCTTCTGGGAACCCAGGGTCTGAAGGAAGCCTGCAAGGCAGGGTACGCCAGCGGCCCTAGAAGAGTGAGATGCGCCCCCCCACACACACACCTCCTCTACGACCAGCACTCCTGCCGTCTGGCGCTTGCTTCTCAGAGGGCTGAATAAGAGCCACAAATACTTAGCCTTTATGATTCAGCTGCATGTGGCATTGGCACCCGTCTGCAGTTACCCGAGTTCATTATAGTCTAATTTCTAAGAGGAGAATCTGGTTACGTCATAGGTGTCCACACACTCTGTTGCCTAAAAACGCCAATGCGCAGTGCATCTGGTGTCCCCACTGTCCCTCCAGCCCACGTCCTGCACTTCCCTGGCTGTTGTTGGGGCTCTGGCTGTGTGGCCCAACGCCACTGCCCTTCAGAGCTACTTGGGAGTCTGCAGAGTTTGCAGTTGTAGAACTGGCAAGCTCACTAGGAATCTGCTAACCCAGTCTGAGCATACGTTTGGACTGACCGAGACTGCATAGGGCTGAGTGGGCCCCCTCCTGCCATCCCGGGCCTCATGTCCACTAGGCCCTGCCACGTATCCTGGTGTGCATCTCCGCCTACCCAAAAATGTTGCTCCCTTCCTTCACCCCAGGCCTGACCCTTAGGAAAGCTGAATTATGACTCACAATATCAATACGGCTGACTTTCATTGGGATAAATGGGCCAAGATTAGCCTGTGGAGGAAAGGGCAGACAGGAAAGAGAGGGAGGGGACCCCACGAGGTTAGTCCTGGGTCTGGGCTTTGGCAGCGGGGCAGGGAGGACTGGAAGCAAGCCTGCTGTCTGGCAGGCTCAGGGCGATCTGAAGTGCATAAGCCACTACTCAGGACGAAGCTGCCCTTTCTCCCTGAGAAAACAGTTTGACCTCAAGCAGCAGCATGGAAAAACTGTCTTCTTTTCCAAATTACCTTTGTAAGAATCATTCCTATTTCTGGCATGATCAAAGTGATACATTGATACCTGCGTTCCATGTGGAGTAATGAAGCCTGGGTAATTAGCACATCCGTCATCTCAGTCGCTGATTATTCCTTTTGTTGGGAATGCCCAGTTCCCTCCATACTATTTTTGAATGTGCAGTAAATGGCTCTTAAGTGCACTTGGAAGTGACATCCGCACTGTTGGCTAAATGCTATATGTTCTTTGACTTTACCTGTGCTCCAGGTAGGCCCAGCGTGCACTTTTCTCCTTTGCCTCTGATCCTGTGCTAGGGATGTAAAGTTTATCAGGCTTCCACTCCATGTCCACACCCTTAAGTGTGATCCGGATGCCTCTTGCCCTATCAAGGCATGTGATTGGTGGGCAGCACACAGTGGCCCACTAAAACCTCTGTCTCTGTCGCATGTGTGCACATGATGAAGCAACCATGTGTGCAGCCCACACAGCGCCACTCTCAGTTAGGCAGTCAACAGCAGGTGCACACAGCAGGTGAGGAGTGTCGAGGATCAGGTGCCACACATCTGTATAGTCTTGACAGGTGGGTGGGACTTGCACCAGCAGGACCAGGGAGCCTGCAGGGAGCTCTATTCCTGTGGCAAGAGGTACTGGCAGTTGCAGAGTTCAGAGAGGAGATTCCCATGATGCAGGCAAAAGCTATGGGGAGAAAAATAGACAGGGACTGGTCCCAGAAGGCCCAGAGTACTGGGCAGGGACCCAAGGTGCAGACATGGACACAAAGGAATGAGACAGAGATGACACTGCCAGAACTGGTGTACAGGTAAGTGCTGATCTCGGGAATGAGACAGACGCTCGTTTATAAAACTGGGTCACACAGTCTGACAGAACTGGTGGCACCCGTGGTCTGCTTATGAGTCACCTAAATGCTACAGGAGACCTTTTTAGATCCCTGGGATGAAAGGCAGACTTGGCCCTAGAGCCTGGGGCAGGGCTAAGCCTACAGAGGAGAGGACTGTGCCCCTGCGGCGAGGAGAGAAAGGCCAGCGAGGGAGAGCCAAGGCAGATCTTGACAGGCGCCTCCCCCGCTGTCACTCCCAGAGATGCATGAAAGGCTACGTCATTGCCTCCAGGAGGGGGTACATTCTAAAATGTCAATAGCTTTTTGAAAAAGTGTAGATAACTTCAGGGATGAGAGACCCAGAGTGGACCATTACTAGAAAGGAGGAAGTTGTGGGGATTATGCTTAACCTTTAGGTGGCTATTAGAGAATGACAGTCTTTTCCTCAGAGAAAAATGATCTTATATATGTATCACATGTATATCAAGTACATGACAGTGCTGATGCTACATATAGCTCCGTTTATACTTAATTACATACAGCCTTGTGTGTGCACCTAAAGCTAACTCATTTATCCTGTGCAATCCTGTACTACGAATCTCTTCTATGCCACAGTTTTCTTGAGAATACCAAATTGTTCTGCTCCTGAGTCAGCCGGGGAATGATAGCTTTGACGTCCCTCGTGTTAGAAATCTCGCTTGCATTAGGCACCAGATGAACTGAGCCAAACATGCACTTTGGGAAGCTTGGTCAACCTAAGGTCCCCCGCCTGGGTGGCAGTGAGAGAAAGGAAGGAAGACAGCGTGCAGGGATAAGGTTGCCACAGCGGCTGGACCAGATGGAAGGGGCAGGTTTGAGAGGTGGAGCCAAGATGGGTCGGTGGCAGGAGAGACAGAGTGTGTGTGTGTGTGTGTGTGTGTGTGTGTGTGTGTGTGTGTCTGTGTTTCATTTTCCTTGAAACACAAACGCAGCTCAGCTGTTCAGTGTTCTGAGCAGCCAGAAGAGTTCAAATCCACAGGGAACCCTTCCCTGAAGCTCCTGTGTTGCCTAAGCCAATATTTGCACATTGTGCTGCTCATGGTTTTTGAGTGACTTAATAAATATTTGTGCTGCTACCTTAATCTGGTGTTTGGTGCAACAAACAAGCTCAGAAGCTTCAGGTAGATAACATCGGTGGAAATCCACACTGCAAGGTGAAGTTCCGCCAGGGGACCTGAGGCTGCAGAGGAGAAGGAAGCACTCCTGTGCCCAGATCCTCGATCTGCACTTGTCCTCAGGTTATAGCGGAAGGAGAGGCCAGGTTGCCATATGCGCACCTCAGATGGACTGGGGGGGGGGGCTCAGGTGTTGCCTCCTACGCAACCTGAGCAACAATCCTCTTTCTGGCTTTCCTCTGTTGTTCTCGGGACTTGAGGAGAGAAGTCAGAAGATAGACCGCAGGGCTACGCCCTGCCTGTTCTTCACAAACACTGCTCACTTTCTAGGGATCTCAGGGCTTCAAATATCTTCAGTCAGCCACGCTTGGGCTGCTGTCTCTAGTCTGTCTTTCTAAGGCCCAGATTGGACACCACCAGATCCAAGTGCTAGACTAACTCACCCACCCAATGCTGAGTGTCCAGCCACATCTCCCAGCCCAGCTCCGAGAGTGCCTTCTCTTCGCTGCCTACTCCCTTGCTGTTGAGGGCCGTTTCTTTCCCCAGTTGCTCAGGTCGGTGCCTAAGCATCATTTGAGCCCTCGCTTTGTACCTCGTGTAGCCTTTGGTCCATCATGACAGTAAGATGGTGCTACCTTCCTAACGTGTTCAAGCCTCTCTTATCTCCCTCCACCGGCCCGTGCTTGGTCACGGCCCTCATCATCTCCTGCCTTTGTCATCTCAGCCTCCTTACTGGTCTCTCCTGGCTCTTCTTTCCTCCTTTCAAGTCTCTCCTCAGTACTCTGAGAACCTTCTGCTGGGCCCTCACTTCATCCACAGTGAGCTACCTCTGCAGTGATTCCACACCAAGCTCTCAGACACAGGCTCCATGGGGCAGCAACCCTAGTGGAGGCAGAGAACAGATTAGAAGTGGAAAAACTCAGCCCAGTCAAGTGCAGAAGACTCGTGGTAATTTCCCCAAGATCCTCCTGATGTGTAGGCATTGGCAGAGTTAAGATGCGTGGGGCTCTCAGACTCCAAGCGGTGTGCACTCCAACTCTGCTCTGGGTGCCTCGCTGGCTTCTTCCTTCCTTATGATGCCTTGCCACCTACTGACACCAACGCAGTGGCTTGAATCTGGAGCCTTGATACTTGCAACCTCTTCCCTATGCCACTCACCTTCCCAGGCCGCCCTGGAAATTCTGATCCTCCTGCCCCTGCCTCTCAGAGTGCTGGGAAGATGGGCACCTGTAACCACCACATCTAGCTTCCAATGTGGTTATTATGTCTTATTTTTACCTTCTGTTTTCCCACTGTCCCCTACCAGGAATGTCAGCCCTGCAGGGCCAAGTGTATCTGAGGTGTTGAAACTCACTCTCGGCACATTGCAGGCTCTCCCATTGCCGCAGATGCGAATGAGAGCAGGTATACCGCTACTTGCTGCCTTGGGGATGCGATGGTTTCACCTTCCCTTGGGAGAATTCCAAGTGTTAGGATGAAGTTCCCTTTCCTTAGAAAGTCGCCTATGACAAAGTATTTGGGAGTATTTTTAAAAAATAATTAATTCATTAATTTGGTACAGGGTTTCACTATACAGCTCAGAGTCAGAGGAATTCTCCCATCTCAACCTCCCCAGCACTGGGATTGTAGTAGGCATGTACCACCAAGGGCAGTTTCAAGGCCAGCCCAGCATGTGGTACAGGGGACGAGGGTCCTTGCACTTGCCAGGCAGTCACTTAGACTGCTGAGCTATCTCACCAGCCCTCAGTATTTGGGAGCAATTTTTGTCCAGCTAGTGAAAGGCAGCAGCCATATGCAGGCTAACTTTTCACTGAAGCTGTCTGATGTCACCTTGATATATTTTGACTCTGTGGGCCAGACATAGTGCAGACCCAACAAACCGCTCAATTATGTTTCGAGAAATATCTCCTCCACTCTGTGTTTGTTCTCCCAGTCTGTCTTCACAGCCAGAGCTGCAATTTGGGTGGGTCTGAAATAGAAGACAGAGATAGAAAGCTACTTTTGGAAGCCAGAGAACCACACTTCATATTATCTTTGGCTACAGCCCTGAGTCAAGACCTGGAAGTTGTGGGACTTTGCTTATGCCACTGGCCCACTGCAGCCGTGGGGAATGGATAACCGGCTTTTCCTGGAGAAGCAACTCTGAGGTGTGTAGTGATGCTGTAGACTCTCATTTCTGGATGCCAGCCCTGTCTCAGCCACGGCAGGTCTACTCAAATGACCCCCAGGGTCACGCCATGTAAATCCAGCTAACTGGCACACTGAACTACCCCATACTTCCTGCCATTCTGTTCCACCAAGAGATTGGCGAGGCCTGATGGGTGGCATCGTGAAGTGACCAGAGTCTTGTGGAATGAGACAGTGTGCACTGCTATCCGTGTGGCCCCTCATGATCACGGCATCCAGTGGGACATCAAGGTGACAGAGTCAACTCGCTTTCAAGGCTGTTGGTAACCCAGCTCTGAATCCCACCCTGTCAAGCAGAGTTGACTAAAGCCTAATTTTCTCTTATCGCTTTGCCTTATTTTCTCAGGAAGTAAGAGGAAGCCCAGGATACTATCGATCTCCTCTACCTGACTTCCACCCGCCAAGGGCAGTCTCATGCATATGTTAGGAAAACTGGATTAGCAGGCAGCGAGTGAGGCACTTCATGTCCTTGAAGTAGATCAGAAAGGGACGTCATGGGAGTGCTAAGTGCTGAGGAGGCAGGAGACTTGCGGCTCATGCGAGGTGATTACCACATGCAACGGTGTGCTCCTGGCTGTCCATCCAGAGTCTGCTACCTGCAGCACTTCGAGTCCCTACTTGAATAATGCATTTGATTTATGTTTATGAAAGAAAATTCATTTTAACAATAAACTCCTAGTGCCCAAAGAGCACGAGGGCTTGTTGAGGCTGCACCGGCCTGGAGCCACTTCCTTGGGTGTAGAGCAATGCTTTCTAGAAACATAGCATCCTCAGGAGCCAGGGCTACCCTCCAATTGTGCATCGAGCTGCACTTTTAGCAAAAGCAGCATCTTCGGTGGTAGGGCTTTCAGGGGCGTAACCCTGAGGAATGAGCCCCTGTTGGTGGCATACCCTAGTGCCTGGGGAAAGGCCCTTTCCTAGAGGCAGCTGTGTGGCTGCCCCTGCATTATTACTGGCTGCCCACGTTTCCTTTGGGATCACACTGTTGGTTATTGCTCAGCGGCAGTTCAGGGTGGAAGTGCTGGCAACGAGGTCCCATGCCTGGAGCCTAGAAGGTGGCAGGTGCCTCAGCTGCCCCACAGGCCTGCTCCTGAGATCTGCCTGCTGGGGAGGGGGGCTCTGGCTCCACAGCTGAGTATGGCCTTATGGGAGAAGCCTATTCACTCCTTCCGGCCATTCACCACACACCTGCACTGCAGTCAAATGGGAGCAGGATTTCTATTTCGAGCTTCCCTTGTTCTGTTTTAGAAGTAGCTCAGGAAACTGTGATGGGAGCAAAATGCACCCTAAAAAAAGACACACGATGGAAAACTTTCTTGTTTGTGTTGCTCTTTCTCTGCTTATTCACTTCTTTCATCCTCCTTCCTCCCAACTCAGAAAATCTCTACTTGTAGGGAGCCTCTCCTCCTGACCTGGGATCGCCTCTTGGGGCTGTATTTTCCTTGTGTCACACTTTCTAAAGGAGAGAGCCTTGCAGCCAATGCCTCTGGGTCCTCCCCTGAGTGTCTCAGCACCTGTAGCCCACTGGCCTCTGCCCTCAGCCACAGCAAAACTGCTTGCTCCAACAGCTGCAGGATGAGGAGCAGCCTTCTCTCAATCTCCAAGGAAGGCTGGAAGCCGCCCCCTCTGCGCAAAAGGCTCTTCTGGCCACCCTGGGTCTCACAGGCCCTGCTGCTCCAAGGCATGATAGTCTTCTCTTTGCTGGGCCATACTGTATTGCTTCCAGAGACAGAGGCCACTCCGAGTGAGGATGGCAGCTCTCTCTTTGACCAGTGCTGTATCCCAGGGATCATGGGACCTGGTACATACTAATGATGGCAGCGAGATGGAAACAGTGTTGGGGGGTTTCTTGGTTTTACTGCTGAACTGAAATTACATATATGTTTCTGGGCTCTGCCTGGAGGCATGGAATAGAAGTCTAATTTCTCAAAATAAGGAGAAAAAGAAGACTTACAGGGACTGAGGGAAGCAAAGACAGAAAAAAAGAAAAACTCTAGGGAGGAATTTAGGTGAGGAAAGGCAGGGCAAAGCTTTGCAAAACTTACTTTTGTAGATATGAGATGTAGGATGAGAAGCTCTCAGGTCTGTGAATGTTTACATGAAAAGAACTAAAGAGCAAGGTGGTAACCAGGGAGCAACAAGAAACTGTCTGCAGGGACAGCAAGTAGGGTAAGCCCTAGTTTGTGGAAACCAGGTTTTATAACATGAACAGTATCAGAACAGCAAAACAAAGATTTGCAAAGTGTGAAACAAGAAAGAACTTTGTCAGTGATGCACGGTTGTCTAAAGTGTCCCTTGTGAAAACTGAGCACCCTGACCCGCCCCATGGGTGTCCCAGGAAGCAGCTCCTAGCCTGGCCCTGGGGCACGCGGCCTTCCTGATTTTCACTGCAGAGGCAGCTTGGTTTCCAGGGGCAGGGAGCAATTTCTAAGGCTCCAGTTGCATGCAGTGTCTTCTTCTGCTGCGGCCATTTATGTCCTGTTAGTATGTGCCCTGCCATTCCTCATGGGGAAGTGGGCAGGGTAACAGATGCAAAGCCTGTGACATTTTCTTTTCTTTTTTTTTTTTTTTTGAGGCTCTTGGGAGCAAAACATGATGTTGTCCTTATCCTCATCATTACGTGGTGTTGGAAAATCTCCTCATGCTGCCCTTTGTGCCAGAATAGGCCTCCTTTTCTGCGCTATCTTCCCAGCTTCTGTTAATCCTTCCTCATGTGACAGACTTCCAAGTTCTTCCCTGAAGGAGCTCGGTGAAGAGGAGATTTTCCTTAGTGTGGTGGAGAGCCAACAGGTGGTCAGCTTACTACACTCGGCTGAATTAAGCTAGCATGAGGCTGGGCACAGGAGGTCCACCTGAGGGTTATTACCAGCAACATAAAAGGCAGAACGGTAGAAGCCGCAAGAACATAGTCAGGGATGCTGTGTGGAGTAGCTGTCGGAGCTGTGGAAGCTGCTGGTTCTCTTGGGCTGTTGTCCTGGAGGACCTTGTCGTGCTGGCTTTCCTGATGAACTTTGGAGGAACTCTGGTCCTGCTCTTGAGCACAGATTCCTGGCTCCAGAGGGGAAGATGGCGCACTGCTTGGTCTCATGGAGAAGCTTGTCAGCGCTGGCTTTCCTGATGGGAGTTCGGCTTTCCTCATCCAGGGAGAAGTTCGGGACCCCACTGTCACTGAGGATGGCTGTGATACTTTTAGGGTGAGCTCTGGTGCTGACCTTGAGCTTTACTTCCTAGCTCCAGTGCAGATGCCTCAGCCTGCTAGCACAGAGCCTTCACCCTGCTGGCATAGACTTCCTAGCTTCCACCACTGACCCTCAGGCTTTTCCAGCACAGAGCCATGAAGCGGGCCTGCATGGGACACTGTTGTGGGCTCCAGGCCTCCAGGTAGACTTGTGGGGGGCATTGTTATGGGCTTTAGGCACTCGGCTGGATTCATTAGTATTAACGTAGGGATAGACTTCCTGCACTTGTAGTATGTCATTCTTGGGTGATTCATTATAAAATAGCATTGCAAAATATGTCCCGTACTCACCGTGTTCACCTTGTAAAACCCCCACCATGACACTTAGCAAGACCTGTGGGGAACAGAGCGCCACATCTGCAGGAGCTGTTCTGTGTTTCTGCTCTGCACAGGCTCTTCTCACCCGTGACGGCAACCCAGAAGCCAGTGGGTGACATGTATCCAATTTCCCTTTGCTTTTGAGCTATCATTTAATAATTTCTCTAAAGGAAATTCCTTTCTCACTTAATAAGTCATAGTAAGGGGTGAGTGCTCTAGGGAATGGAGACCAGAAGCAGAGCAAGGAGTGAGAACCAGGTCTCCTATGACGCACACAGCAGTGCGTTTCTTTCCCACCAGTCTCCCAAGCTCATCAAGAGAGCAGGGCAGACAGACATCGGAAGCTGCTACATCTGCCTGCTCACAGCCCAGACAAGACCTACAACAGGCCATTGAGCCTCCAGGAGACCAAATCTTCCTTTTACCTCCAGTCTTGCCTGTCAGAAAGCAGTGAAAGAAGCTAGGCCTTGAGATATTGCACTGTACATTGGTACTACAAAAATTCTAGAAGGTCGTTCTTCCTCAGAGGTATCCCATGAATGAATGTAATCTAGCCACCAACCCAGCAGGATCTGGGAAATGGTGTGACAGAGGAGAGATGAGGCTGAGGGGCATGAAGTCATACAATGAGTGGTGGCAGGGAAAGAGCTTGTGGTAACACCAGGCTCTTATTTAGGCGAGTCCAAGCAGCAGCAGGAAGCAAAGCGTGCCTGAGGAAGCCAGGCTGGAGACGGCAGAGTGGTGCTAAGGACTGAAGGGAACAGCGGACTCACTCAGTTCTTGTTAATTCACACAAGCTGGCTGAGGAAGCCACTGTGCTTTTTGATGGCAGCAGAAGGGAAGGATGTGGTAGAGAAGATGCCGAGGGAGCGGAGGGGGAGGAAGGACCATGGGTGCTCCGGAAGCTTCAGGCCTCCACAGAGCCTGCTGAAGGGTGCACCTCCCCAGTGACAGCGGTCACAACTCCAGGCAGTTGCCTTTTGGAGGAGTGCCTCTTCACCTCTCCAGCGATGTGGCACAGTCTTCTCAGCTGGAGTGCAGGGTTCTCAAGGTGGCCTTGTGCCCACCCTTCCTCTGTGTGGCCATGGCGACACTGGCACACAGCCTGCACTCACCCAGTGCTAGTGACACTCACTCAGCCCCTCCAAAGATCATAGCTTGGTGGTGGTGTAGGGTTCCCTTTTCACTGAATTCGCTATCGTGCCTGGTTATTCTCTCCTTCTAGAAGGAGATGGTGATGTAGTATTTTTATTTGATAAAGCAACTCTTCCTTAGAATTAAGAAAGTTATCACAAAGATTTCTTATCTCATATGTCCTTCAGAACTGCCCTCCTCTGCCTCCCAGTAATATGGTGACATTTGTCCAGCTCTGCTCCAAGCTGCAGCTGGGCAGGTTAGCTGTGCGGTATCAGGTCAAGTGTGCAGCTGAGGAGAAACCAGAGGAGCCGTGGTACCCACAGTCTAGGTACTAAGAGACTCTCTTCTGTTTTGAAACCAGGGGACCCAGGGGAGGCTGGTAGACTGAGAAACATTAAGAAATGCACAAACGATTTGTAGCTATATTTCAAAATCATGTTGACTAGAATATTTTGAAATATGGAGATGTATACAGGAGACTTTTCATGTAATTCTTGGAAATTTCCCAGTGCCACGCATTTCTCCCTCCTACCATTCTACCAATGATACATTGTATAGCATTTGTTGATTAAATTTTCAACATGGTCTATTAGCTCTGTGTCATAAAGGATCTGGTCTGTCTTGTCCTCAGTCTTTGGAGAGACAAATACACCCTCACATACATTTGTTGAGTGAAAACTCAAGTGGTTTCACATCCTTTCTAGATTCTTGTTTATTACCTGTAGAGGAGAAGGCAAAGACAGCCTGTAGAGGTGTCTCCAGTCAAGGAGAACATACAGAGACAGGCGCAGGTGTGTGCGCCCATGGGTGCATGCATGTGCATGCATGGGCACATGCATGTGTACGCGTGCTCACACACACAGAGCACTGGCAGTACAGCACTGTTGTGCGATCTTGCTGTTTCCAAGAGCCCCTTCCTCTAGTTCTAAAATGCTCCCCCATGTCTCCTGTACTTGGATGTGGGGCTTCCAGGTGACTGAACCACGAAGGCTGCACATCATCAGTGGATTCAGCCATTGATGAGATCATGTTTTGACAGCATTAGTGGGGCATCATCAGAACATAGGAAGTGGGGCCTGCTGAAAGGAGTGAGCAGGTCACCAGCCTATGACCGTGGGCACATCTGGTCCCTGACCCCTTCCTTTCTGGCTTCTTCTGCCTCCCTCCACTTCCTGCATCTGTACGTTCAGTGGGTTTCCTCCGCCATGCCCTTAGGCCACTGTGTTTCTGTCCAGGAGTCACCCAAATATGGACTGAAATGTCTGAGACAAGGAACCTAAATGAACCTTCTCTGGCTCAAATTGTGCTCAGGCAGGGATTTTTGTCCCCGCAATAGGAAAGGGATGGACACACTCACTGTGGCAGGTGGGCAGGGCTAGGGAAGCAGAGCCCATTGCCTGGGATGTCAGCAGTAACATGTGATGACCTCTGAACCAGTGGTGAGAGGAATTTAGCAAGTGGACCTTTAAAAGCTCTGCAAGGGGGTCTAAAGGGATGGCAAAGGCACTCGAGATGGAGCAGTGCAGGTGAATCATTAGTACACAGGCCCCTGTGGAAGCAGGACTTTTGGGTAGCCACAGAGCCACAAGGAATGTCCACCAGGGATGTCCTCAGAGCTATGCTCTTGTCGTAGAGGGAATACCACTTTATCAGGGAGGCCACTATCTCTCTCTCCTTGTGTCCTGATCTTTAAGTATGCCTCTTATTAGCTGAATCCAACAAAACCCAGAGGGCAGGGATCCTAGGGGCCAGTGTGAGAGGTCAGCCACCCAGGGCACAAAGCAGGATACAGAACGGTAGAACATAGCTCCCAGTAGAGCAGAGGAATGCTGAGCAGAGAGGGCCATCCCCCATCCATCCGTCTGTGGGAGAGAGCTGGCAGACATCCCTCTGGGCCTTTGGAGGAAAACCCAATTCAGCAAACTTCAACAGCAAAGGGAAGGCCACAAGTTACACTGCTTCCCAGGTTTTCTCAGTAAATACTGCATCTCCTCTCTAGGCCAGGCATTGGAAAGGCCATGGAGGAGAGAAGAATGAATGAATGAATGAATGAATGAATGAATGAATGAATGAGGAATGATAAATGATGGATGAACGAGCGCGATGCCTCCCTATAGGAAAATCCCAAGCCAGCAGGGAGAACGTGCGTGAAGAGGAGAGTCGGTAGTGTGCTGAGAAAGCAGCCAGCAGAGGCCACGCTGCAGTGGAATTCCAGCTCTTGTGGGGCTCTGGCGCTGAGGCCCAGATGCACACAGACAGGTCTGAGGATACTCCTCAAAGTCTCTCTTCTAGAGGGCAGGTGAAGAAGGTGGGTGGGGCCCCAATCTGACGTTTGCGCGCACTCCCTCCTGTGGCCCCAACGGTGCCTTGCCCGGTAGCCCTAAACGGTGCCTTGCCCGGTAGCCCTTTGCTGCGTGTGGGAGCAGCCGGCATTTCTGCCTGTTATCTTCAGATTGTCTCCTCGGCAGAAAATGGTATCAGTTCACTTAGACGTCGTGGTGTCGCTCCACTCCCTGAGCCGTTACATCTTTACGTGCTCACTCGGAGCCCCAGCGCACGTTATCCTGGCCGATGTGCTCTATTTGGCCTCTAAACGCGTGAAACACCACGGGCGGAGGACCGCAGAATCCAGACATACCTTTCTCCCAACTTCCCACAAGAAGAGTAGAGGGATGTGGGGAAAATATAAATCACAGGCTCAGCCTCAGGAGAGGATCTATCAGAAAATCTATTGCCATTGATGCAAACTGGCTCCAGTGCATAATTCAGTGATGGTTTTGTGCATCTTGTCTGTGCTGGCAAGACCACCGCGTGGCCTGTGTGGCTGCATCCAGGTACAGATGGGACCGAGAGAGGACTTAAGCCGTTTTCTTCCAGCCTGAATTAACATGTTCCACCTAATCCTCCTCTCCCGGGGAGGCTGCGAATTGCGGGCGAGGCGGAGCAGAAGGTTTTGCGAGCAGGTGGCTGGGCCCGTGTTTCCACTTGCCTGCTTGCCTGCCTGCCTTTCCCCCGTGTGAGGCTGCTGATTGAAACTTACTCTGAGATTACCTTGGTAATAATTTGAGCCTTATCAGGGAAAAGAAAACCCCAGAATTAATGAGGTTTCTGCTGATAAAAGAAATATAAAGGGCTTACTCTCCTAAAGATGCCTGATAGCGCAGATAAATCGTAGACAAATAGAAAACTTGCTATAGTTTATGCCTAATTATAAACGAGTTAATACCCAGTCAGACCCAAAAGATTCAGGGGTGTGACCACGTTAAACCTAATTAGGTGGAGAGAGAGTGCCACAGTACCAAGCCTTTCATTAATGAGGAGAAGCTCCTGCCCCTTCTCTCATCTGTGGCTCTATCTTGGTGACAAATAAGGAAATTTACTGACCCAACTAGATGAGCTGGATTCAGGAACTGAAATATTGTGCTTGATAACTGCTTTCTTGTACTATGCCAAGGGCTTGATTAGTAGGGCCTCTCCTGAGACACGTGTTCTGTGGCACGAATGACATGAATGACTTGTTGCCCCGTGGGACTGTATTAACGCAACAGTGAGCATTTCCTCACAAACACGTAAGTAGGCCCAGTGGAACATCCCCATGTCCTCACAGTCAGCTCGGCGCACCGAGAGGAAGGCTGGATAGCAAGTGAGCTCTTTCTGCCTCAGCTTCTTGTCGGATGTCTCTTCCTCTATCTGGCTCCCTTTGTTGTCCTTTCTTGTGACTTTGCCTTGGGCCACCAGTTCTCTTTCTGCCCTTCTCCTCTTGTGTCATAGGTGACCTGGATCAATGAGAATAGATGATTCAAAGAGATAGAGAAGATGAAGAATGAATTCCCTAAGGGTTGCAGAAATAAGAGATTTTTATAATTGTCTGAGCATGGCCTGCAGCCCCCGTGGGCCTTTGATCTGAGCACAGCTGTAGTCCTCACCCTTTTTGCAAACACAGTTTGGTGAGGGACACACTTTAGAGGGAAGGTTTCCCTGGCCTAGCCAGAAGGGGCCCTATCATACACAAAGAGAGCCTCGGGCTTCCTGTGAGGGTCTTCCAGGAGCAAAGCGAAGTAGCCCTGCTTTTTACCATTCTCTCTTTCTCAGTCCACCTGTGTTCTTCCCTTTCTCTTTCACTGAATCCTACGTTGGGGAGTGGATCTTACAAATCCACGCGCAAAGAGTTATGAAAACAGGAATCATCGTAGAGAGGCGCGCACTGATAAAGTCATTGCTGACAACTGTCTTTCTACCTGGAGGAGGTGAAGCCTACCCCACATCAGGCAGAGATGATCTGCTGTGCCTGGGAGGTCAGATGCCATGGGGAAACCCAGGGCTTCTCCGTGTGAGGCTTCAGCCTCTAAGAGAAGTGGCAGAGGCAAAGGAGCCACTCAGGTCTCCCATCAAGGAGGCGGATGTCTATGTCACTCATGTGGCAGCTTAAAATAGAATGACATAAACTAATAAGCTCAAAAAGGAAGGGCAGAGGGGTAGAGAAGAAAAGATGAGGGGCACTTCCCATAGAAACCCTACTGGGGTAAGAGAAGGCTCTCAGTGTGAGCACGAACCACCTACCTCCGCTCTGGTTAATGACGGGATTTCAGGAAAGTGGGGCCTCAAGAGCGGAAGTCTGTGCTCGTGAGCTCGGAGTTGGGCTCTTGGCCAAGGTAGCTCCTTGGCATCTTACCTCCAACGTGCATACCATCCTTCTTCATTTCTGTCCTGACCACTTCCCTCCCTGGGCCCCCATTCCTACAGGACCTTTCTCGTCACTAGCTGTCACATCTGCTTTCCTCTGAACCATTAAGACCTACGACCGTCTTTCTTGGAATTATTTTCCTCTCACTGGCTCACATACACTGTAATGGAGAGCAGGAAGGCTGGAGAGAGAGGATGCGTTTGAGTGCCACTGAGGTTTGAGAGCAGGGCTACAGCTCAGCACTGTGGAGGCCCATCAGAGGCTTCTGTGTTGAAGGCTTAATCTTAGGATGGTGCTATGTGGAGGTGAAAAGACTAAAAGACACAGCCCTGTGGAAGGTTTTATCACTGTGAGTGTGCCCTTGGAGGGGACATGGGGCCATGCTCACTTCCGCTTCCTTTTATTTTGCCCCTAGGTCAGGATATGAGCAGTTTTGCTTTCCCACATCCTGTTAACCATGCCATAGGCTCAAAACCAACAAGACAACTGACCGTGAACCAAAACATCCCAATGTGAGACAAAGCAACTGTTTTACATCTAGGTCAGTTATCTTGGTTATTTGTTACAATAACAGAAAGCTGATAAATGCAAGCAGCTTCTCTAAAAATGATCCTTGTAGGCAACTATATCAGGAAAAAGCCAATTTTTAAGAGAAAGCATGAGAGCTACTGTAGAGGACCTGAATATTACCAAAGGATCAGACTTACTCAGACCTAAGTGTGTAGCCAGTGAACAGGGACATGGCCAGTGTCCATGCGAATGCTTTGAACAAGGCCTGATCTAAACTCAGCAGCATAAGCACCTGCCTGACAAGCTCAAGGTCCTGAGTTGGATCTCTGGTTAAAAGTAAAGCAACAAAAACCAAGAATATGGTAAACACCATGATCACAGTGCCTGGTGGAGAATGCGCTGCCCTCACTGGTCTTGGTCTTGGTTTTTCACGTTGCTCTGTGGTGCCAAAGCGGAAACAGTCATTCTTAACTGGGTAGCCCTGCATTTTCTCATTGTCCCAGAACTTAATTGAACAGTGGACACCTGACAAGGGCTATCACCAAAATAGGAACACTTCAGAATCTCAAAATAGTCCCTTCACAGAGGGATAATCTGTGTTCTAATTTTCAAACCAGCAGTAACATCATATGTAGACTTGCTACCATTTATGGAAAAAAATATATATATATATACATATATATATATATATATATATATATATATATATATATATTGCTTATATTACCCCAATATTTAAAAAAAAATCTATGAGTATCATGGATGCTTATTTTAGCAAAAGGATGTTTTGACCAAAATGCATGTGTAAACACCCCCCCCCCAAAAAAAAATGTGTTACCACGTGTAGATTGTTCTGGCATTTGTTATAGATCTAATTCCAAAGCAGAGCAAGAAAACCAACTCGCAAAGATTTTTCTGTGAAAGCAATTGATAAAAGATTTTCTTGTAGATAGGTGTGCTTCTGTGTTTTGATTTCTTTTCCTACCAAAAATAAATGTTTGATTGAGCTCACAGTACAAAAAAGAAGGCAATTTTGTATGCCCATCTCTGAAAACTCATGACCTTTTACTTTATTTCCACACTGTATTTGTTCCCTTTAGAGTATTCTGAGCAGGGGGACGGGGGAGTAGTGAAATGAAATTCATACTCTTGCTTAGATATCTCCTAAATAAAAGTAAGTAAATGCTAGAAAATGCATGTGATTTTTTTTTCATGAAAATTTTTGTAAAATAATCCACTACTAAGAATGCAAACAACTGTTTTTTCACACGCAATAACCCCCAGCAGGTAGGAAAATTCCCTGCAGGTTTCAAGATATTGCATGTCAGGAGAGAAAAGCACAATTCTTTGTTACTATTATTTTAAGGCCAGGTTTCCAGGATTCTTTCAACAAGAGAAGCCCCTGTGCTCTATGAGGCACCATTCCCTAGCTGGCAAAAGGTAGTATTATTTTATTGCCAGACAGACACGGGGTGGGCAGGTTGCCACTGTGACTCCTCATGCTTGACTGCTGCCAGCACAAAACCAAGCAGGGGGGTAGACACCTGGGGGATGTCCTCTCCAGTCTCTGTTTTAAACTTTAATGTGGGCACTGCATTCTCTTTGATCTGATCATGGCCATTGCTCCAGTTTGTCCATATTTAGTCATTATCGTGATGTCTAAAAGCATACCAAATGCTTACACATGTTAAGTTTTGTTTTTACATAGGCAATGAGTAAGGAGGGAAGCCCTGAGAGGAAAGCCCTTTATATCTGCATCTTTGTCACCACTTTGGCCTTGAAAGGCTGATTGTCCAATTCTTTCAAGGTAATTATGCTTGATCTTCAAACTTCAGTAGCAGATATTCTTTGGGAGATGTCTTGTAGACAAATTAGTCTGTCATCATTTAACTTGGTATTGCTTTGCTTTTCATACCTTGTTCCACTTTGTCCAAGATGGTCAACATTTAACAGACTGGATTTTAATCTCCATTTGTAATTGACAGAATGAAGGAGGATTTCTCCCTGTGCAGAGTTGCCCTGATACGTAAGGTCTAAGAAGACCTTCCACTATGCACCCAGATGGAGAAAGGCAAAGCCCTTTCCTTAGTTGTGCTGCATAGAACTTTGATTGAGCACTCCCTCTCATCTCTCTTTGGTCAATACAAGTTTGAGTGAGAATTTCCTCTCATTCTCATTGGCCAGAACTAGGCCACATCTAGCTGCAAAAGAAATGAAGTGTTCCCTACTATCTGGTAAGACTCAGTATTCAACTACGGTTACAACTAATCTATTTTACTATGTATATTTATAAATAATGACATATTTACAGGAGAAATAAAAACAAGTAAAAATTACCCATAATAGCCAATGAAAACAAAGTCTAAATGAAAATAAAAATAGGTCAAAATGTATGCTCTTAGTACATGTGTGAAAGTTTCTTTCTAAATTTGACGTTGGTGAAGAAGCTGTTTGTCAATTTGCTATAAATAAACACATAGCAAATAGGTCCTTTATAATTATATGTACAGAATATTGGCATGACCCGAAGACTGCGATTTGCAATGTAAAGAAAACTGTGATTCATACAGGAAATCCTCATCCTAACCTTTCTTCTGCCCTTTGGCCTCCATCTGCATGGACAAATTATATTGGGTTTTTCATTATGTGACCACTTACACTGAATTCTTTAACATCGTTTTGACCAAAATTGCCAGCTATGAAAAAAGGGGCTGCACATCTGGCAGATGCTATTTTGAGTAGCACTTTGTATTATGGCAGATATTTTCAGGCAAAAGGACCATACAAACGTGAATATGCATTTGACAAGAGCTTCTGATTCTTTAGCCCCACTCTCCCAGGAGCTGTTTAATAGAGGAGGGACTGCTGAGGGTCAGGGGACACCAGTGGGCTCTGTCTGACATTTCTACTCTGTAGAGTCAGTATCAGGACAGCAGAGTGCTGGGACTCAAGGACAGAGTGCTCTATCTACTGCCTACCTGCACATCCTCAGGCCCCTTCCCCTCCTCCAGCATTGCCTTTCATCATTTTTATCCACCTTCCTAAAGAGCTACCAAATTGGAGGTCAAGGTGTCACCCACTGTTTGTTCTGTGTGCAGAGAGAGGATGAGACTTTTGTTTTAAAGTACAAAATATCCCAATAGGAAGTTTCCTGTGTTAGGACGGTACCCATAGTCTGCAGTTGCCTAAGTTTGCTTAAGCAGGCGCTTTAGACTGCTGAGCCATCTCACCAGCCCTACGGTACCCATAGTCTGCTTTGCCCTACTTGCGCCACCACTTACCATCCTCCTCCTCTTTCTCCTTTGGTATTCAAAACCCTTAGCTGTGGCAAGAGTCTGGTGAACTTTACTGAGCACATAAAATCAAGTTATTATCCAAAAAGTTTCTCCTACAATAGACGTGAATCTATTTTAAGCTTCCAAAGATTGTCTTGCCTAGGGCTGGGGGGATAGCTCCGAGGCACAAGTGCCTGCTGGGCAAGTGCAAGGTCGTGAGTTCGAACCCCGGTCCCAAAAAAAAAAAAAAAAAAAAAAAGATTGTCTTGCCTTCACTGTTGTCTTTGTCCCAGAATAGTTTTGTTTTGAAGTATACCTTCAAACATCTCTACTATAAAAACCAGCAAACAAAAAATACTTTATAGCATAAAAGCAACAATTAAAGGGGCACACAGTAAAATTTTTAAAAATTATTAAGTCTGTCTGATTCTTCTGGTACACCTCTTTCTCCCTCTTCTTTTAGGTCTTATTTTCATTCATTCATTCTTATTTTCATTGGTCCCCCTTGGATTGTCCTACCAAGATTTTCTACTTTTCTTTACTTGGAGCACAGAGTTATAATGGCACCACCAATCCTCACCCTAAATTTCCCCAGAAGTGAGCCCTAACCTGCCACTGTTTGTCTTTTTCTTCAGTTCCTTAAGAAGATGCATTTAATCAGTGACTTATCAGCATCTGTAATTGTTTCTTTCTGGGTCCATCCTCTACTCCTGGTTCTATTCACAGTGACTACCAGAGACCCTAGGTAGGCACATGCTACTAGTATCTGTGGCTGATTCAGCAAAAAGAGAAAGGTAAATAGGGCTGGAAAATTGACTAAATATTGCAACCTCACTGAGTTATATTATTAAGCTGAAAATTCCAAATTGCAATGCTGCTGGATACCAAAATGTTACCCCTGAACACTTCATTGTTCTTCTTGTCCATTCTGGTTTCCAGAAGTACAAGTCCAAGGGGGCAATGCTCAACAACCAGGACCATTTGATAAACACTGCTTAATGACCTGGGTGAGAATTCCTCTGATGAGGCTAATGATCCTGAAGAAATGGCCAGCCTTAGACTTCAGAAAATCATCTTGCAGTGTTACTAATATGTTCAGTGCTGCCACTGATAACCCCTGTACTGACTATGATAAAAATCAAGGAGCCTTGGGCATCTGGAAATTCTATTCCTAGGGAAATGCTTCTTCCTCCTCCTCTCTGATGATTCTATAGGTGATAAGAAACAAAAGTGATCAGATGCTCAGACACATTCAATAATCTAGTGTTGGGATAAACCAGTAAACCAGCACAAAAATAATAGCCTTACAAGGTAACAGAGAAGCATCCTCAGCTCTGCTCCAAAAGCTTAAAAAATAATACCAAGCCAGGTGTGGTGGTGCACACCTGTAATCCCAGCACTCAGGAGGCTGAGGCAGGAGGATGGTTGTGAGTTCGAGACCAGCCTGGGCTACAAAAGTGAGCTCAATGCCAGCCTGAACTGCATAGCGAGACCTTGTCTCAAAAAGACAAAAAAAAAAAAAAAAAAAAAAAAAAAAAAAAAAAAAAAAAAAAAAGAAAAGAAAAAAATCGAACTCCTTGAGCATTGGCCCAGTATAATGAATTGAATATCCCATATATCCGTAAGGCATGTCATGGGCTTGTTAAATAGCTGCCCGTGTATACTTTATCTTTTGAAATAGCACAGCAGATAAGATAGTCAGCAGAAAGCACTTTCACCTGGTCTTTTTCTCTGAAATCAAAATAGTCTATGGATCCACTTCCTTCAGGACAGGGGAAAGGGAGAAGTAAAGCAGAACTGTCTGTCCCTTCAGTGGGCTGCAGGACCTGGTCTGTGACTGTCTGAGGAGCTGAGAACTGTGGGGCTGCCAAAGTTGCTCCCCCGACCTCTACCCACCCCAAACCATTAGATTCTGTTTGCAGGAAGTGGGGCGAGTGGACAACGGCATGTGCAGAGAACAGCTTTGTGGCCTACATGGCCAAGGGGTCGTTGGACCTTGTTTACCTTGTTTACACAGTTTAAGGTAGAAACTGAAGCTGGGACATTGCACTGGCTCATTCTACTCAGGCTCACCATCCTGTGAGGCATCCCATTGGATAAAGGAATCTAAATTCAAGCAGATAGAATGCTGTCACACTTGCTAGTCACACAGTTTCTTTAAAAAATTTCTCTGGAAAATGTTAGCAACAGGTTAACTTTATATAAGACGCAAAGTCATAGACTAATGCGCATAATACTAAATCATTGCCTGAGAACTCAGCACAGAGAGGCGCAGTGCCTGGTGGCAGAGGCCACCCAGGGTCTGTTACCCGGGAGGCAGGAGAGTGGGCGGGAGAATGTGGAAGATGACATGTACGTGTCCATTAGTGAAAAGCCGCCCTGCAATGACTGTGGGTTCCCTAGAGGCAAACCTCAAAGCACCTTGTGATGAAATTCTCATTACAAGCCATTAAACACATGAGCTTAAATATAGCATGGTTTCTCGTGTAGGAGGAACCCAAAGTCTAAATAAAGAGCAAAACAAAAGCAAATGGTAGGAGGAAGACGAGTCTTTCTCCAGCGGGAGAGGGAGCAACAGATAGGGGAACAGAAGGGAGGAAAGGAAAATGTGAAAAAGAAAAAAACCAAGAAGTTAGGAGTGTGTGCTGTAGATGGCCCAGATCCCCACAAGAATGTAAACACTGTGGACGGCAGGCACACACTAATTAAAAAGGAAATAGAATAGTTAATGGCAATGCAGTTATATTAGGTATGTGTTAAAGTGCTTATTTTCATAATAAAATGCTCCCATAAACTGATTATTCTGCCTGGCAGTGCCCCATTTATTTTATTGTTTTGTAGTGCAGGGGACAACACACAGGGCCTTGTGTTCTGCCACTCAGCTGTCCCTCAGCCCCACTAGATTACTCCGAAACAGACTGCACAGTGGTGTTGGATTTTTACAGCTCCTGAAGAAATTTTCCAAATGAAAAGATGAGCTTTATACCCAACTCAAATTTTTCTCCTAATTTATTCTCACTTACTTACATGTACACACACACACACACACACACACACACACACACACACACATACACAGATTCTTTTTATAATACTGTATCTACCTCAGCACTGCATTACTTACGCAAGTTATCCCTGCCACATCAATGTAAGACCTGTGTTATTTGCATACTGCAGATCTGCCGCTTTGCATGGGTGTACAGTGTCCTATTCAATGGTAGATATATGGAATGTCCAACTCAGGAAAACTAGAGATTAACTTAATGTGAAATAGAACAACCCTGAGGCAAAGTCCTTCAACACCAGCTGATTTGGGATCAGGCAAGCAAGAGAGGGACAGAAGGAATGGATGTGGGAGGAAGACATGGGATGACAGGGAAAGAGCTTGATAAGTGAAATCTGGGCAAAGCATGCTGAGGGTTGAACTAATGCTTCATAGTGCTTCCTACAGACCAGATATAACCTGAAGGGCCTTATAAATGCTCATTTGTAAGTTCTACATTCTGTGAAGGTTGATGCAAGTAGCCTGCTCCACAGATCAAGACATAGAAGTAGATAGAGTTCAAGAAAGTTGCCCATGGTCACTGGGTAGGAAGAGACAAAAGTGGGCTCTGAATTTAGTCAATATGATTCAGTTTATGCTACTAACAACCATATTATATACCCTCCTATGTCCTATTGCTAAGATGGGACAATGAATCTAGATATTTTAATGCTAGAAAAGCATTTAATTAGACATTTAGTGAATATTTTTTTGTTTTGTTTTGCTTTTAAGAATCTAATGTGCATTAAAGCCTGGTCCTTTGTGAAGTAAACAATAAGTCAGATAAGTCCCTCTCATAACAGGAGTAAAGAGAGGTTCAGAAGATGTCACGTCACTCTGGGAAATGTGGCATAGAGGCAAAAATGAAGATGTTGAATAACCCTGTGGGAGTGTTGAAGTAGGAGATCACCTGTCGGTTAGCAAGGGAAGTGCGTAGAGAGAGAACAAAGCTTGTGGAGGAGCATTCAGCAGATAAATTGATATAGATATGAAAATGAGGAATGGGTGTCCAGATAAAACAGAGTGCTACAGGAGAAGATAACTGGGACTACCTTGCAGCAGTAGGACACTTGTCTTTCTGCTTATGATTCCTGGTTGCAATCCTATCTCTTAGATTGGATATTCTTTCCTCCTCGTGGTTCATTCAGCTGCATAGACTTTCGATAACATTTTTAATCCCCTAGGTATCTATTTGAGCTTGTTCTTTGGATTCCATGGCCTTCTTGTGTTGGGCATTCATGATTTACATCATTTTCTCAGTGCCTCATTTTTTTTTTTTAATCAGTGTATACTCACCAGATGCTGAACAAGTCTGTCACTGTGATGATCACCGCTCTCTTGTTTTCTACCTGAGAGATCACTACTGATCTGATTTTCTCTATAGCCTTATTCTCTTGCTCTCTTTTTCTCCACATTTGCTGCTACCCTTGCAGAAAATTTCGGTGGGCAGTTTTTTATATCTTTTACCTCATTGTCCCCTGGACTTCTCATGGGTGGGCTGGAGATCTGGGGTTGCATTTTTCTTGTGTGTCTTGTCATTTTCTTTGCTTTAAAAAAGCTTATCATTTATTCTCTTTGTTAATGCTTATAAATTACTTATTTTTTTCTAAATTAATTATGATAAATAGTTTTTTCACTACAATCAAGGCTGTTCTATGAAATCACTATTGCTCAGATATGGTTTCTAGGTGTAGCTGGCTCTTGGCCTTGAAGTCTGTCCCAAGACCCTACCTTCTCAATTAATTATGGATGTTCAGTTGCAGTTTGCCAGTATCTAACTGAGGATTTTGTGTGTAGATCTTGCTCCTATGGTTAAAGATACCAAATTAATAGTAATTAATAGTACTTTAGCCAGAGTGTCATATTTGTTCTAATCAATTGTTCTCCCTTGTAGAACAACATTATGGTTGTCTGGGCTCATGATCATTGCCATAGTCCAGTACGTAGACACTGGGTGCTGGGTCAAATAGACAGTCACTTCTCATCCATAATTAATTTCCACTTTGTGGGAATTTTAGTTTTTATTTTGTAATCAGCTGGTACCAAGGCAGTTTGGCATGGCAGAAGGGCAACAATTGATGGCTGCTGAAGAAAGAGAAACCAAAATCAAAAAAAGGAGATCAAAGGCCTCTTTTCCTCCCTTACATTGTACTCAGACTACCCACCCTAGGACATGCATGTCATTCATACCGTCTCCATGCCCTCCTTTTGTACAGGACAAGGATATTTACAAAGTGAGCACCCTGGCCTGCTCCTCAGTCACTTAATAAAAGTTCTAAATTTCTCAGGTTGACCCAATGACTCGACCATTACAACACCCTAGACCATGTATAACTACCCTAGGCCATTCTCTCTACATCCTAGGATGTAGAACTGTTTAGTCACATAGGTCAGCTTCTAAGTTCTCAAGTTGACACATCGTGTCCACCATTACCAGTAGTGTATCATAGAGAGCTAAGAAGTTCTATGAAGACATGAAGGATAGGGGCATCAATTCTTGAAGAATCTATTCCTTCTCTTAGCTAAGACAAATTTATCTCTAGCTGCCAGATTGTACAGCTGACTTTCAAATCAGGCTACATGACTTGTGAAGGGACTAAAAGTGCACAGATCTACAAGCATATGCAAGCCTTCACTTGGGAAGTGTTTCTCATTATTGGTCTCACATGGTCTTTCCAAGGAAATATATTGATTCTGAATATTGGAGAAAGCAAACTGTATCCACGAACAAAGCCTGTAATCAGCTATTCAATATCCATTATGACTAAGTCAATGACAATATCTTTGGTTTAGTAACACTTAAATCCAACCTTCCCAGTGGCAATATCATTATATGAAGCAGAAGTCATCCAGAAGTCTGGTGAAATGGAAAATCCAAGCAATAAGCCAAGGCCATTGCTGAATACCCAAGAGTTACTTTTCCATATATATCTGTTTCTCTGCCTTGACATTTAGATAACAGCACATGGAATGGTCAATGAAGAGAATTCCAATGTGAGGCATCTATGGGCCCCATCCTGCAAGTTGAGACCTAAGAGAGCCTCCAATATTTCATAAATATTTGGATGAAAATTCAAATGAGGCTCCAGTAATGAACCCAGGCTACACCAGCTTTAGAAAAGACAGCCATTGTCCTGGCACAGGTGTTTTGCAGGGTCAAAAGAAGTGTGTGGGCCAGAATCCATGTCATGGCTCAAACACAGCCCTGTTGCTTATAACTGCACAGGAGAGCAAGTGGTTGTGTAAAGTAGCAATGGCCAGGCTGAAGTCAGGCACACTTTAATATTCTAACAGGTAATATCTTTTGTACCAAAGTCAGCAAAAAATAACTGAGCAGAATTTCCCAGTTGTCATGAGATCTACATAAAAGCACCTTGATTCAGCACATGGATCATAGGCTAATAGCAGAGAGAAAATTAAGTTCAGGAAGCTTAATTATTAAAACAGATTAAAAGAATTCACAGCACACTTATAATGGCCATGCAGAGAATGTAAACCTAAAGGAAGAAAAGAAATAACTTCCTCTTAATATCCAGAAGATCTATGTAGAGGGCATGGTATAAGACTAAGATAAAGGATGGTAGGCTAAAATCCCTGAACCAAAGCTCTTCTTAGGAAAAATCTTCAAGCTGTGACTTTAGCTGCAGGAAAACTGATAGCCATGCCTTTCCTGGGTAAGGTGTTAGAAAGCATAGGGAAGAAATGTTCTCTTTTGCTGAATTTTATGAGATAGCCAGATTACTTAACATAAAAATTTTATTCGTGTCTCTCTTATATTGTGATAGGCTTGTCATCACCTAGTCCTGCCATCACCATTTCTACTCGCATCTGCTTACAACTGTGTCACTCTCTACCACACACCCTGGTGCCAATTAAAACACTGTGAATTTATTCACAAAACAAATTGGTTCATATAATCAAAAGATTAATAATGTTGTAGTAATGTAAATCTAAATGCCTCTGGGACAAAGGCTATATACCATACAACTCTGAGCTCAGTTGAATGTCAAAGAAATAATAACAAGAGTAAACAAAAAATACATTTCTTGATACCATGCATTTAGCACTAATGGAATGACAGATACAGTCACAATGCAATGTCACTGAAAATAAAATGGGCAGGTAACAGGAGACCACCATTGGTCAAGGGACAGCAGATTGGGGTTCTCCTCTTTCTGTATCTAGTTGTACTTCCTTGGGAAAAAAAAAAAAAAAACATTTCTCCTTTTGCTGTTTCCTTACCTCAAAATGCATACGAAGGCACATTGGAGAGTAGGAAGGAATCTACTTGTACATGAGAGGATTAGCATGAACCAAAAGTCCTTTTTATTTAGCTCTGTGATGTGTGTGTTTTTTATTTTTGCACTTATATTTGAATATGGATGTGTTTGGTGCTCTGGGAATTCAAAATACTTCAAATCATGTAATGAAGCCATACGGTGAACACTTAATTAATTTAGAGTAGGTGCTAATTCTTAATAAGAACTTTAAAACATGGTTTTGTGAATAAATCATCATTCAGAGAATCCACCCACAAATAAATGAGATTGCCTGTAACTTAGGAAGATCAGCTTTAAACACAATCTGAAAAAGAAATCAAGAAACTGTACTTCTGGGTTTCCATAGCGAGTGATCACCAGGGTGAGGCTAACATTTCAAAGTTAGCAAGGCATCCGCTGCACCCATGTCTGGGTTGAAATTTTATTTTCTGAACTCCTGCTGGAGCACCAATTGTGTGTGTACTTGCTCATTCTCTCAGTGGACTCTCTTAATTGTTCAGCGAACAGTGAAAGGGAGAGTGCCCCCAGGGACACTGAGCCCTCCCAAGTGCACCACCAGGGAAGATGAACTGGGAATGACTGACAGCCACACCTTTCCTGGACCAGGGCTGACGTCCCAGCTGGCAGGTATACATCCATCTCTGAATATGGAAATGATAACCTAAGATGTTGGCCGAGGGAACATTAAAGGCAATGAGATCAATCACGTAAAGAACGAATTGAGGCTGCTGTTAGGATAGCTGGGAAAGGAAGCCGCGGATCAGGCTGTCCTAGGAAAGTTGAAGAACACTTCAAAAGGAAAACCACCATCAACAGGAAGGTAAAACAGAAACAAACAGACATCACAGGCAGTCAGGAGGCAGAGAGGCAAGCATGTTCCAGAATCAAGGAAGGTATTTGTAGAAGTGGGAAAGAGTAAGCATATTTGGAGGGTTCCTCAAACCAAGAATTTATTATTGGTAGAGAAAAAGGTTGACAGAATAGAGTGCAGAAGAGAAGACAGGCAAAGAATTAAGAAGCAACCGTTTCTTAGAGACTTACAGTGAAGGTAATACAGAGCCACGGGAGAATTGTTACGGTGTGGTCAAGTCTGTGTGCCGAGCGCTACAGAAGATGTGGTCCCCCTGCCCTCCACGATATTCCTGAAGTCTTTACCTATGGCGCCGCATTCACGTGCAGCAACGGTAAGGAAATTGTAACTAAGAACCACGCAAGCATTTGACTGTCGCAGCACGGGTAGGGGAGCCAGAGAAGATTGGCGGCCTTCCAGGAAGCCATTTCAGCTTCATTACGCGGAAACTCAGCAATGCAATTTGTCTCCCATAATTTCTGAAAGAATTCCTACAACGACTGTGAAAACATGGAAAACTATCCAAAACAAATTGGAGTGAAAGCATCCCTATAACAAGCACGAGCTTCAGGCCCAGAGCCACCCAAACTCCCTAATATTCTCAGCCTCCAAACAGTTGCTTGATCTTCCTTGGTTTTGTGTGGAGTCAGTGCAAACTGGTGTTCCCAACAGCAGTTTCTATGGAACTCAGTAAAAATGGTTCCAAAGACATGCGAGTGGAAGTGCAGGGGCAGAAGGGACCGTAAGGGCATCGTCTCTGCAGTTCTCGCGCTTCTTCAGATGGTGTGGTCTTTCCCCTCCACAAAATACCACTGAAAAACAGTCCTATAGCTGCACAGGATCCAGGGGAATAGCCCAGCTGTTCTTTTCATGTACACACCTAACTTATTTCAAGGGTGTTTTTGTTTTATTTTTACAGCTGCAAACTGTTAGGAATCCAAAAAGAGCTGCCAAGAGCACAATCAGACGAATTAGCTGAGGGCTGCTTCGCGCGTTATATTCAGCGCTGTTCTAAATAAGTTCCCTGTGTGCTTGCTGAATACCCGGAGTGATCAGAGCTGTTTCCCAAACACAGTCAGAATGGTGATTTCTCCATTTGCAGCTGCTTATTTGATTTTTAAAAAGACCCTTCACCAGATTTTCTCATTGCCTTAAAGAACTGTTATATATGCACATATACAGAACGTGGTTACCATTATAACAAGAAAAATGAAGACACTTACAGTCCCAGAAAGCCTCATGAAGACCACTCATAGAACCACGGCGACTGCAGGTGCTCCTAAGTTTATGGATCTGCTACAATAATCAGCCCATGTTAAATTTCTATAGCATTATACACTATTTCCTCTGACTTCTGCCGCAATATTGTTCAACAAATGTTTTTCTCCCAATCAAAGAAACCAAGTGGCCTGGCAAGACTATTTTTGATGAGAAGCCGACTGGACTAAAAGCCAATCTTGTGGCTCTCTCTAATAAATAAACCCTGGGGAATTTATCTGGCTTTCTCAATTCGGCAGCAGGTCGCGGCCCTTAGGGTCCCTTCTGATGCAGCTGCCACTGCTTCACAGACCACGGAGCTGTCTTCGCCTAGATTGTACACATGTAGCTCTGGACTCCGTCTTGCAGTGCAGCCTGTTGGGCTACAGTCACCCAGGCCACTGTAGCGGTTGGTGAAGTGCACGAGAATCTCTGTTGCAATGAGGCCACTGAACATGAGATCTGTTTTGACTTATCTTATTGAGCTTTCCACATTTCTATAGCTCCTCTTTATCATCTCTAAGCATACGCTTCTATTTTGCTTAAAGCAGTGTTCTTTGCTTTTCTCTGTGATGTTTGTTTTCTCTGTAGTTAATAATTTTTGATTGGCCCAATATTAAGTGAAGCAGAAGTAGAGCATTGTCACAGAAATATGTGTGGTTCTCAGGGCTGTGTATCCAGTGAGTCAGATGTTCTCAGAGATACCTCTGTGCAGCCATGCAGGTTAGCTATGGGCCTTTGAGAGGAAGTGTCAGCTCAGGGGCTCCTTGATTGGCTTCCACCAGCATCCACTGAAAACTCCTGTAAGGTTTCACACCTCTTATTGGTCCTTAGGCTATGAGGCCCCTGCTGATGGTTGCCACGCATAAAGGTGTCTTCTGCTCCATCCGTATCTTAACAGTGTGGACACAAGTGTAGATGCTCATTTGAAATGGTATTGGGGGCTGAGGAAATAGCTTGGTGGTCTAAAGGCCTGCCTGGCAAGCCCAAGGACCTAAGTACCATGCCAGGTTCCAGAACCCAGGGTGCACTCTGCCGGCCACCAAGATGGGGAGTAGTGGAAGATGCCTGTAACCCCAAAGCTGGGGAGGCTGAGATAGAAGGATCACTATGAGTCTGAACTGCACAGTAAGACCCTGTATCAAATAAATAAATAAACAAACAAATAAATAAATTTTAAAAATAAAAGGATATTCTGGGAACTAGGTCTCAAAAATAAGTTTAAAGAAACACCCTGGTTGTCTCTGTCATTTTTCCTATCACCACTGGGGGTGGGGAGACGACCACCATTTAAAGAAGGAGGAGCTTATTTTGGATTACGAATTTTAGCAGATCAGTCTATAGTTGGCTGGGTCATTGGCAGAAAAGGTTCTCCAGGGCCTGACAGAGGCCCTGGCTCATCCCATGGTAGGAGGAAGCAGAGGAGGAAGAGAGGACCCAGGAGGAGACAGATGCTTCAGCCCTTCCAGGGCATACCCTAGGGATATGCTGCTTCCAGCTGAGCCCCAGTGTCTGACAGAACACCAAGCCGTGGGCTCATCAACGGTCCCCTCTTCTGATGAGCACAGACCTTCCATGATCCAGTCCCTTGGCCAAAGCCCCACCTGTGCAAACCTGAGACTTCAGGACGGCTGGCCTTCTAGAGCTTCACCATAACCATGTTCCGCTCTCTTATAGATTGTACTTTAAATAATGAGGTATTAGTGCACCTGGCTGCTGCCAACATCTCTATCTCTAAGGCCAAACGACTCATATTACTTTCACTGGAGCAGTCCTGGGGAAGTGGATCTTAGGATGGATACGTGGATGGAGAAAGGGTCTGAGAAGTGTACTAGAATGTAGAGGACTACAGAAATACAAAGCAGGGTGGGCTGCTCCTGGAAGAGGCTCTGCAGACACAAACAACAATTCTAAGGGTCTTGGACAATCACATACAGAGAAAATCTTGGCCAAGGGGCACATGTGTCTCCTTGGTGTAGCCTTGAGTCAAGTACTAACCTAAAGCATTTCTGAAAGCTTGGGTGAATGACCAGTTATGTTTACTGGATGGTTGGGTTGGTCAATGAATGGATGCTTTCTTTCTTTCTTTTTTTTAAAAATTTATTTATTTTTTTTGTCTTTTTGAGACAGGGTCTTGCTATGCAGTTCAGGCTGGCCTTGAGCTTACTTTTGTAGCCCAGGCTGGTCTCGAACTCACACTGATCCTCTTGCCTCAGCCTCCCAAGTGCTGGGATTACAGGCATGAGCCACCATGTCCAGGTTAAAAAATAGGAGAAATATAAACCTGGACAAAGGCAAATTGTTATTTAAATAACAGATTTACTTACCATTGCATGATGGGTAATTGTGCTCCACCGATTGGTCTATTTGCAAGACAGACTGTGGTGAGGGAGGAGGAAGTGGACCTTTAATTGTGCACACAGGTCAGCAAACCAACCAATCTATACTTTTGAACTTGCCAGGAAAACATAAAAGTGTACCAAAAAATTGAGTTTTGTTTTCAAACTAAATTATGCTTTAGGATTCCAAAGGCAAGGTGACACTTCCATCTGCTTTGATTGAAAATTGATTAACACTTTGGGGGAAAATATATAACCGATTGAATTGCAAATTAAGGCACATTAAGGCAGGCCACTACATTATCCATCACAGGAAGAATATAGTGGCCACCTATTGATTTGCAACCTACCAATACCAATTCTGCCTCTGACAATCAATGATGAAGAATGTTCGTGGTCTGTTCTTTCAGGCTGCAAAACGCAATCAGGCTGGAGTGTACCTCATGCTACACGAACCTGACCCAAGGGCAGTGGTCAGATGTGACACTGTGGAGCTGGTAAATGATATGAGCTCAGAGCATCAATGTGTCTTCCTGGTTTCTCACTTTCTGAGTTGAGTCATGTGTTCCTTTTGACTTTGCACATATATGAAGACATGTCTGTAAAGCCCAGGCTCTAAGGCTTAAGCAAGTAGCAGCAATTTGTAACAAAGACTGGTAGCATCCTTCGTATATTTTGCGAAGGGCCTGGAGGGTGAAGAATAATGTCCTCTGTCATTCAGAGGACAAAACGTATAGAAGGAGCCCTGGGATGAACGCCTGGGGACATGCCATCTCGCTTCTATCCAGCTCTGGTCTTCCATCTGTGACTCTGACCGTGTCCTTTGCTAGAGCCATGCCTGCTTTGCTCGTTGCCCTTCCTAGGGTCCAAAAGTGCTAGGCCCCATGGGAGGCTCCTGTGGACAGGAAGCATAATGTGGCACAAAACTCAAGATGGCCAAGTAAAGCTTAGGGATGAAGAGGGGCTGCGGCCCTCATCTGCAGAGCACTTTAGAGTGTCAAGACTGAGGGAAAAAAAGAAGAAGAAAAAAAGAAAAGACGGAGGGCAAAAGCAGGGAAAACACTGGCACCAGACACACTGTTTGAGAGGTGGAAAGTGCCAGGCTCGGTGAATTAGTTCTCTTTCTCATGGTTACAGAACTGGAGCAAGGTATGGCATTGAGGCTACTTCCAGTCTGTCTGAGCCCAAAGGGAGTTGCGTTTTACTGCGCTCTGATCTGCTTAGATAATAAAATCCAGCCAACTCACCCATATCGTATAGACGTGAGTGCGTTTCCACAGGCATTTGCATCTCTAAGTATTTGGAATTGGAAACATCTCTTGGTACAGAACAAGATGCAGATGATAGTGGAACCTTGACTGAACAGTTCCAGTGCGGATGAACACCAAGCTACAGAGCAGAGAGAAGAGCGCCTCAGCATCAGCCCCTCCCATCTCCCTCTGAGGGCGGCCACCTCAAAGGAGAAACCCCTTGTGTAGCAGGCTGTGCACTTGGCGCGTGTCTCTGTGGACACTGCTGATCGCTCGGCACCGTCTGCTTCCTGGCTTCCCTGGAAGCCTGCCGTCTGTGGCTACCAGCCGGATGAACAGGGTCATCTGTGCCCCAAGCACACCCTCATGTCCCCAGTGCAGAGCTAATTAGGATCCAGCGGGTGACCTTGACCCCACCCGACCATGTTCCAACCCAGTTCTGTCTAGTGCTTGTGCATCAGGAAACAGACCTTCTCACTGACAGGAATAATCTGTTCTCTGCTTAGTGTGCTCTGGGCGAGAGTCAGTGATAGGATCACAGCTCACAGATGTGTGTGTGCACAAATGCATGACTTCACCTGTCTTTTGGAAAGGGCCCCGTGTTTACCCAGATTGAGTTGTACATTTGTGAACAGTCCCGGGGAAATTGTCATTTCTGGTGTGTCCTTGTACAGCTGTGCCTGAAAAAGCAATCCAATTTAAAACTCAAGGGAAAAGGAACCCCTCTCCCCAGTACAACAACCACAGTTTGTAAAACCTCATACCACATAAGCCCTAATAGTCTTCGTGAAACATCACCAATAATACCATCACCACAAATCGTAGGAAAATTATCGCGGGTCTGAGGCTTAGGCTTCGACCGCGCAAAGCTTGAGAAAGACTCCTGCAGACACCCTGTCTTTCTTCCCAGCTTGCTAGGAATGATTCTAAAACAGCGCAAGATTTCATTTTTTGTTTTTGCTGGAAACATCAACTATTCGTGTTCAGCTCCTGTTTCTGTGCTGTATTGTCTTTTGACTATTTCCGTTTTTAACTTGCAATGTTTGGTAAGTCCCAATAACATGGTGGAAAATGTGTTCGTCCATCTTTGTTCTTCTCTAATAGAGATTTGTTTCAATCATGCTGTTATCTGCACTCGAAAATAGCAGGCTCGTAGAATCTAAATGTGCAACTCAGAAATGTGCACACGGCAGAAAGCAAATCTCAGAAAGCCAGCCATGCTGGCCTGAGGCCTCCAAAACCTTATGAAAATGTATGTCTGAGGCATTATTGTCACCCCTCACCTACCTACAAGGATGCAATCAAAATGAAGTCAAGCATCCTCTCCTTGTGACTCAAACTCACATTAACCATATAAAGAAGAAGAAGAAGAAAAAAGACTGTCTCACCTACATGTACTCTAACTTTAGTCAGAAGAAGATTCTGGAATTTCCCACCTCTGAAGTGAAAACTTATTTTCTCCCAGGATATGTAACTGCTGACACACTTTTGCCCCTTGATTCCATTTTATCTCCACATCTTTTTTATTTGTCACAAGCCCTTTGAGGAAAATGATGTGCTTAAGATAAAGGCAGTGTGCTCTGCCGACGACAGCTGAAGGGAGCTGGGAGAGAAATGAAGGGCTTTTCAGACTTTCCTAATTTAGTAGCAGGGGAATCCCCAGCGATGGGCTGCGTGGTAAGAAGATCAAATGGTTGGAAACGCAGAAGTGGGTCTGCCTGGTAGCGGAAGCCAAGAACGCTTCCCAAACAGGCTTTAGTAGGCAGTGTGGAGAGGCAGCTGCTGCCCGGCAGAGAGACTGCTGGTTGCTACATGTTTTTATTATCTTAAAAACCCTCGCACCTGCCAAAAGCGCCTCCTTTTGGAACCAGCGTGGCTCATCTTGGCCCTCTCCCTTCTGGAAGCGAACACAGAAATGGGAAGCCCACGGCGTAGGCAGGGAATTTGTGCATGTTGAAAAATATGGAGAGAGCCATTTCCCTTTCAGCGGAGCTGTCACAGAAGTCTCCTGTGTCACCGGGCTGCCATTTGGACACTCTTCAAGCAGCGTGAAGACTCCCAGGACCACATGCTGTGCTGCCCCAAGATACTTGACAGGACCAGAGAATTCCCTTGGGCGTGCTCTGAGAGACAAACAATTTGCTTTATAGACTGTCAACCTTATATATGTATCTGTATGTAGTTATAAACATGCATAGACACGTGTGTGTCTATACACATATGTAAAATGCAAACACCTGTACATGTATATGTATTATTGCTCCCAATCCAAAACATCGTGTTTAGGGTAAACATTTATAAAAGTACACAGAAAGTGTGTCCTTGTAAAACGGCCTTTCCTGGAAAGTCTTTCTGTCTGCTAGTACTGTCATTCTCCATCACAGTGTCCTTAATCTCATCAGCATTAGCAGTCATGGCTGTGGAGCAGGGCATGTGGCGTGACTCATGTTTTCTAAGGCCCATCCTGACTGATGTGTTAGTGAAGGTTGTTACACTCTGGCCTGAACCAGTTTATCCATCCCTAGCTGCTGAAAGTCCACACATTCAGGTAGCTGCAGACTTGGCACATTCCAGCGGAGCCTTCAGCCCTTGAGAGCCAGCTGGGTCATTTTTATTCCCACATCAACTAGCCAAGGAGACAGGTGGCAAGAATGGCTGCAGCTGGCTAGGGTGGGGATGGGGTGCTCTTGGAGCATCCCTGCTTGGGAAAACCTCCCGTAGGGGTGAGATTATTGTGCAGAGCAGGCCCGCAGAGCCCTCTGTGCCTCATGAGGCAGCAGCTGGGCAGCAGCCTTTCAGGTTTCACTGTTGCGCTGGTGCCTTGCATCGTCAAGTGGGTTTGGGGTTGTATTTCGGGCACCGCTCCTCTATAAGGTTCATGGTCACAATTAGGACACATGAGTCCAGTGTGGCAAACAGAGCAGGAGCCCCACCTCACTCAAGCACCCCAGTTTTGGTTTGTGCAACTTCCTCCTCCCACCTGAATTTTTTTTTTTTTTTTTTTTTTTTTTTTTTTTTTTTTTTTTTTTTTTTTTTTTTTTTTTTTTTTTTTTTTTTTTTTTTTTTGTTGAAAAGGAAAGAGGTCCTTAAAACTGAAAAGTAGGTTTTTCTTCACTGCAGGCTTGGGCACATGCCAGTTACCAGTGGGAATGTTGCTCTCTTAGGTCAGGTCCTAATACTTGCTGAGAGTCACATAAGACACAGACCCTTGGCCTCTGGGCCTCCCACCCAGTTTTCCATTCTTCCATCCTAAAAGTTTCATGAAGAACCCAAATTCTCATGAAGGGGAGAGAGATAAAAACAAACAAGGGTAGTGCATTGCCTTTCAAGAGCTTTTTACCCTTATTATATCGTGGGAAAACTAAAAGCCTAATGCTAGAGCTTGGATTTTCTTTTCTCCTGAGTTTTAAAGTTCATGTGGTTCCCATCTGGAACCAGAATGACCAGTCATGGACTCTGAGTCCATTTTAAAATATTTAATGGTGTAAAATAAAAAGGTAACTCCACTTATTGCTTGCATGGGGGGAGAGGTATGGGGCAGAGTTAGCCAGGAAGCTGGAAGGACAGCATATCCCAGTACCTCACCATCATCCACTCCTTTCCGTGACAGGACAGAAGCCCTTTGCTGTCCACTCTTACTTGCAGTTCACTTTATACACAGATCCTGATAGGAAACAGCACCTTTTCCGTAGGCTACAGCGTGTTCCCTAGTGTGGGAGCCAAACTTTGGCAAAAATATTTGAGCCTGTTCTCAGGGAAGCTCTGGGTCTGCCTTCATCCCCGCTGATAGGACTATCTGGCTCTCACTTTTCTCCTTTTTCTCTTCCCTAGGGACTGAGCCCTGAGCCGCCATGCAACATGGGCATCATAGGTATAATCAGCCCCTTGGTCAGCCTCAGTGGCCTTCACAGCTTGTCTGGTAATCTTTCCAGAGTTACCTGATGCCTACACTATGATCATCTCAGTTGCTGTCCTGTGCTTGGGCAGCCAATGCCCCATTAACCCCGACAAACCAAACCTCATCCCAAGGAGACAACTGCCAATGTTAAGCAAAATTCTAGGTGGGAAAACGTACATTGAATATGACTATTGCCTTGAAAACTGCACAATTGCTATAAAATAGTCATAAATTCTCTATCACCTCCTAATAAAAATTGGGCTAGAACCATCATATACTATAGGTTAAAGCTATGATTATTTTTTATGAGAACTAGAACAACTTAGGCTATTGATAACATGTGTGCCTGGCACCTGCAGTTATGAGAGTTTTCACCTTTGGATTGCACCGCTTGAAACTCACACCTACCTGGGGCTCCTGAGTAGCCTCTGAGACCTAAGATGCTGGCTGGGATCCAGCCTCTCAGGATTAGCTGACATGGCTCTCCCTCTGTGTGGGGGATGCTCGGGAAGCTCTCCCCTGCCTGGGGGCTGGATGCATGCTTAGCTCCTGTGGAGATCTTCTGCGCACGGCATGCACCCTCCTCAGCCTCGTGGTGCTTCTCCGTGTTTCAGGTTGGGGCGAGATGTGCAGTTGGGAGAACTGACGGGCACGGTACTTGCCCTGAGATCTCCAAAGATGGGATATGATGGGAGACCGGGGGGACAAATAGCAATACACAAGACTGGCTTCTTTCTAGGAATGAAATACAGTTGTCCTAATGTGTAATCGGGACTAGATGGGGTGAACAGGCAGAGAATGAGAGAAAAGGAGGAGACAGAGCTCCGCATGCCATATTTCATTTTCCTTCGTGGCTTGGTGTTTCCCATTCATGTGAGCAAATATGATGAGCACCCCTCACTTTGCCCCAGTGCTAGTGTCTCAGCCTGTGTATATGTGTGTCCTCACGTGCGTGTGCATTTGAAAGCTGTGATGCTCACGTGCGTTAAACCTGCAGGAACAAGAGAACTTCAGCCAATACCAAAGACTCACAAGCATGGTAAATGCCTTTGAACTGTGTATAATGTCATTGAAAGTGTACACGTAAATATGTTGCTGTGACAGTGAAATGCCCAGAGAGGGACGCGGACGGGCTTGCATGCTGCCAAAGGCCTTGCAAACTGATAAAGCACTCTGAAAGACAAGCTGACCTTGGATAGGGAGAGGTACCAATACAAGATACATTCCCTTTGACCTGGTGGTCCCATGTGTGAATTTTTAGTGAAGAATATTAGAGTTAAAACAGAGACAGACAGAGACAGAGACAGAGACAGAGAGAGGAGGGGGAGACAGACAGACAGACAGACAGAGAGCACCAGGAGCATAAAAATGTTCATCACAGTCATGTATATAATAGTGAAATACAGGGAATTGTTCAAGCACCCGACAGTAGCAGAAAAAAAATAATAAATTATGATGCAGCCATACAAGAGAATATTTTGCAGCCCTATTAAAACAATGATGGTGGCAACTGTGTAACAATACTAAAAATGCTCAATATAAAATACTGAAGAAAAACACAACATTGTGTGTGCGCCATGATTGCAGTTGTGTAAAAATGGAAATGCACACAGGCAGAGAGAAAAATTGGTAACGAGCCATCATAAAAGTGGCTGTGCAGACGGTGTGATGGTAGGTGCCTTCCTTCTCTCTAGACGGTTTATGACTCATTGTACTTTGTGATAATAAAGAGAGAGAAGAGAGGAATCTTATGCTTACTTGTCATCCAGAAGAGGGAAGCATATATACCTAAGGCGGGGCACCAGGCACGGCCAGCACCTGTGGCTGCCTTTCCCTGGGTCAGTAGTCAGTTTCTCAGAAGCGATGTCATTTCTAAATCTTAAATTCCACATTGTAGTTGTTTAGAAAGTAAAGATTTCTATGCAGGGGAATTACCACTGTCAGAGAATTCGCAAGCATCAACATTGAGACAAATTACAAGGAGAGATAGGTTTGATTTCATTTCACAGAGGCAACTTGTTTCAATTTTATGCCCTTAGTCATAGGCTCTTTTGAAAGTTGCACGTAGAATTACTTAAAAATTTGTCACACTTCCTGTGACAGTTGTGGACCTCAAAGGAACATAAATATTTTCGTTTTATCACAGAAGTGCCTCTAACTACCAGTTAATTTTCACTGTGTGGCTCCAAAGTCATTCTCCAAAGTGACAATATCCCAGGAAGGCTGCATGCAACCCCTTCAGCCGACACCCATGCCTGTGGCCTTCTGACTGTTCCCTTGCTGGCTGGCGTGTGTTACAGCCCTGCCAATAGCTCACATTACCTGCCTTGCATGGCCATTTTTAAACTACTGACCGACAAATGACACTGGTGAAGGTGCACTGTGGCCTTGAACACCAGGGCAGCCAAGACACTTCAGCATCATGACTGGAAATGGTGCTCAAGTTTCATTTGGGGAAAACCAGGGTCCATTCCACTCTCTGTCTGAGCAAAGCATTTTTTTTTCTACAGTATTTGCATCCTGAGAAGGAAGTTCTATGTTATTCAATAAGATGGGAGAAAGGAAATGGTAAAATGGTTATGAACAAATAGATGTATCTTATAGACTTTCTCAAACTCTGTTACAAAAGTGAGATACATTTTGGGAGCTGTATTCTCTGTGTTCACAGAGAAATATATGATCCAAAAAAGGAAGACAAGCTAGAACACATGCAGGTGGCCTGTGCCTTGAGCCTCCTGTTTTCGGAAGGACAGAGGCAACCTAGAGTGCAAGAGGGGAACAGTGGGGAAGAACTCCAAGGCATAGGAAGTGATGTGGAAGGGACAGCAAAGCCCTGCTCTGCACCAGTGGACTGCTTGTCGTTGCCTGACCCCCTGTCCAGGGGAAGTTAGCTATAAGTCTGACACACACAACAGTCAGAAGCTGGCCACTACGAGGCTTGCACTGCTGCATAGTGTAGGGGCACTTGAACTCAAACACTAACTTGAGAGTCTGTCTTCTTAGCCAGTCTGCTGTCCAGGTTCCCTGGATGACAGTGAGAAGGAATCAAAGAATATGCAGGCCTGGGATGCAGTAGAGGGATAAGGTGTGGGGGCAACTCATACAAGGAAGTGAGAGGCAGTGGCCCAGGCTGGCTGTGGCCCCCAAGGTGCACATTCTAGGAAAGGAGATGTATAGCAATGGGATGATGGGGGGAGGAAGGCAGCAGGGGGAGGAAGAGGAGGAGAAGAAGGAGGAGGAAGAGGGAGGAAGAAGAGGAAGAAGAGGAGGAGGAAGAGGAGGAGGAGAGAGAGGAAGAAGAGGAAGAAGAGGAGGAGGAAGAGGAGGAGGAGAGAGAAGAGGAAGAGGGAGGAGGAAGAGGAGGAGAAGGAGGAGGAAGAGGAGGAGGAGAAGGAGAAGGAGGAAGAGGAGGAGGAAGAGGGAGGAAGAGGAGGAAGAGGAAAAGGAGGAGAAGGAGGAGGAAGAGGAGGAGGAGGAAGAGGAGGAGGAGAATGAGGAGGAAGAGGAGGAGGAGAAAGAAGAGGAAGAGGGAGGAGGAAGAGGAAGAAGAGGAAGAAGGAGGAGGAAGAGGAGGAGGGGACAAGAAAAAGGACGAAGAGGAGGAGGAGGAGAAAGAGGAGGAAGAGGGAGGAGGAAGAGGGAGGAAGAAGAGGAGGAGGAAGAGGAGGAGGAGAGAGAGGAAGAAAAAGAAGAGGAGGAGGAAGAGGAGGAGGAGAGAGAAGAGGAAGAGGGAGGAGGAAGAGGGAGAGAAGGAGGAGGAAGAGGAGGAGGTGAAGGAGGAGGAAGAGGAGGAGGAGAAGGAGGAGGAAGAGGGAGGAAGAAGAGGAAGAAGAGGAGGAGGAAGAGGAGGAGAGAGAAGAGGAAGAGGGAGGAAGAAGAGGAGGAGAAGGAGGAGGAAGAGGAGGAGATGAAGGAGAAGGAGGAAGAGGGAGGAAGAGGAGGAAGAGGAAAAGGAGGAGAAGGAGGAGGAAGAGGAGGAGAACGAGGAGGAAGAGGAGGAGGAGAAAGAAGAGGAAGAGGGAGGAGGAAGAGGGGGAGAAGGAGGAGGAAGAGGAGGAGGTGAAGGAGAAGGAGGAAGAGGAGGAGGAGAAGGAGGAGGAAGAGGGAGGAAGAAGAGGAAGAAGAGGAGGAGGAAGAGGAGGAGAGAGAAGAGGAAGAGGGAGGAGGAAGAGGAGGAGAAGGAGGAGGAAGAGGAGGAGATGAAGGAGAAGGAGGAAGAGGGAGGAAGAGGAGGAAGAGGAAAAGGAGGAGAAGGAGGAGGAAGAGGAGGAGGAGAACGAGGAGGAAGAGGAGGAGGAGAAAGAAGAGGAAGAGGAAGAGGGAGGAGGAAGAGGAAGAAGGAGGAGGAAAAGGAGGAGGAAGAGGAGGAGGAGGAAGAGGGAGGAGGAAGAGGAGGAGGAGGAGGAGGAGCCATTCCCTGCAGCTAAATCTAGGTGTCTCTCTTAGTCGTGCCTGGATGGGGAATGCACACTAATGACTTGAGTGCCCAGTTTTCATTTTATAAGAAAGCAGCTTTATGTCAATCACCTGCTGCTCAATTTTAGCAAGACATGCATCTGCAGAGCTCAACCAGAGGGACAGAGAGAACAAACAATGGTAGAAGATGCACAGATGCTATGTCCTGTGCTGCTGCGTGTTGCTGCTGTGGGTGACACTGCTGATAAGTCTTGGTGTTGTGCTTTGGTTGTGAGCTCCCAGGTGTTTTGTCTAATGAGCCTTGAGTGAGGAAATGCTGAAGCCAAGAGCTCTGTATTCTCAGGGATTATGGACATCCTGGGACCAAACTGCTCTCTGCCTGGCTCAGTGCAAGAGAAATTAAGAAATTATATATGATTATACCCAAAGACAAGACTGAAGCTGCTCATTGTTTTTTGTTTTTTTTTTTTCTGATTGAAAACAGGTTTGCATGTCATAAGTAAACAGTGTTTTGTCTATAAAAAAGTTGCAACTTCCAAGTAGATCCACTTAAATACCATGTTGTTAACGTGTTCTGAGAGGGCTACCTGAACTTCTGCTTACAAGTAGAGATGAATTTGAGTGCACTCCCCAGCAGGATTGAGCTGGTTTCAATGAAGGAGATGCTGGTTTGGAAATCTAATGTTGGAGATTTTTATTAGGAAGCATTGTACCGCCTCTAGAATGCCCTGCTGCGGTTCCTCCTGAAGGCCAACAACTCTGTAATCCACGAGCGTTCTCAGTTGTTAAATGCACCACTCCCAAACGCTGAGAACAAGGCAAAGTGGCACATTCATGAGTCCCCAGTGCTTATTCACTGGGTACACACCTTAGAATGCCATCCCTTCCATGTAACACATTGCATTTTAATAACTTTCATCATCTTTACCTGGCATGATGAAGTCAGAGATATCTAAGACTATCAGGCCCTTTAGCTCCTAATGGGTGGGAACATTGCAAAGTGCATTTAGTGCAGTGGATCTGAGAGCTCATGAAACATCAGGATCACCAAGGGGGGGCTTCTTATAGCCCAGCCCCAGTGCTTCTGACTCACAAAAATCTAAAGGCCCAGATATCTGTATTTCTATCAGATACGCAAAGTGCCTATCAAGGGACACACAGGGAAAGCCACTTCAGCAGCTCAAGACTTGCGGTGCTATTGACCATTATCAAATGGAATGATGTCATATAGGCGATACCACAAGCTAGGTCAGATTCCACTATGGAAGACAAAATGTAGACACTTTGAAGACAGTCAGTATGAATTATTTAGATCCGGTCCACAAGCTATGTTCGTAAGACCATCAGACCCGCACAGAGCAGGAAGTCGTCCACGGCAGTATTTGGTGGGGTTCTCATCCTCACAATAGAATGACTCTCCTCAATGCTTGCCTCCTTTAGCACCATTGGTTGGGGGTCAGTTGTACTTGGAGACATGGAATAAAGGACTCACTGGGAGCCAGAAGTCTGGCAGAAATAGAAATGCATTTATGTCTCCTCCTGACTCTCATATGCTTTGTTTTTAATTGGTAGTCACTGCTATATCTTTTAAAATGATTTATTGCACAAACGCCACCATAATGGCTTTAACAGAAACCGAACAGGAAGAAGAAAGCTACTGCTTCCACTTTTGCATTTCCAGTTATTCTCCACATGTGCCTATAATTTTTCCCTAGCTGCAATCATAGCTTGGATAAAATTTTATTGCCTGGTATTTCCACTTGACCCTGTAACTATGTGTAATGAGTAGACAAAGATTAGCATGTTAAATAGATTGAGATAATAACTTTTGTGAAAATACATCTTTATCAAAAACTGTCATAGTTGTGTTCTGTCCTGTGCTGGAGGCACACAGCCAGAATGGTGTGTCTAAGGCAGCAGACAGAAGGGCTTGGCTTTGCCAGTGCTTTTGCCCTTGCTGTCTATTGGATCATGCTATAGAAGTCTCCACAGTAGTTGGCTTCCCCAAGGTATTCTATTCATTGCAGAGCTGAAGGTGGAAAACCGCTAAGTCCCTTTGTTTGGACTTCTGTTCCCTGCTGCACCACCTCTTCCCAAAAGAGAAGCCTCAGGTCTAGGGCTCTGTTTCTTTTCCCTTGCACTTGGATGAGGAAGAACGAAGACAATAACTGGTGTGCCCCAAGTCAGTGTCAGTGCTGGAAAGGCCACCTCGTATCTGGTATGTGTCAAAACCTTCCCCGCTGTGTGACATGAAACATGTAGGGTGATCTTGCAGAGCTCCTCTCTAAAGCAATGTTTACTGGACATGTTGGTGTCTGTGTGGATCCCAGGTACTTAGGAGACTGAGACAGGGGCATGAGGAGTCCAAGGTCAGCCTGGACCACTTCATAAGCGTTGTCTCAAGACATAAAATACAAAAGTAGCTGCAGATGCACTAAGTAGTAGAGCACTTGTCTGACGTATTTGAGAATCTGGGTGGAAGCCCCAGCCCTGCAAATCAATAGCAAAATACTTGTCACGATTAAATGAGACAGTGGTGCACATCCGGTAGAGGCACTGGTATAGAACACATTGTCTAAGGCGAAAGCAGTTCTCCGTATGTGGTGCAGATGAACGAGGGGAAGGATGAAGGTGACGAGGGCTGGAGAAATATGGCTTCCATGAGCTGTAAAGAGAAGTTCTTTGGGAAAGACAGGAGGTGAGAGGCGGGGTGGGGCATGGCTGTCAGGAAGGAGGCACCCAGTCTGTAGTCTTTTGCAAAGCACCACTCAGGTGCCAGGACTCCACAATTTGTTGCCCAACTTAATTTGAAGAATCTATCATTGTGCTTTCACTATTCTTTTTTCAATTTGAGGTAACATGCTTGGAGAACCCAGCAAAGTGGCAAACGCAGTGCTCCACTGTGAAGCTTGCATCAGATAAATAGAGGAGCTGCCTGATCATAGCCTGGGCCTTGGGTGCCACCTTCATTAAGCACAGCTAGAATACGGCCTGCATTCGCTCACTAATGCTCAGCCCCCTGCCAAGGGCTGTCAAGTCAGCCGGAATTCCAATCTGTGTAATAGATGAACTAAAGATGTGCTATTGCCCTCACCAAGCAGAAGTGATATTGTCATTAAAGTTTAGCAGCTGCACATTTCAGCAAGAGTGGAGTTTATTTGCTCCCAGTTTGGGTTAGGGAGCTCACATCAGGCTTCCATTTCCCTGTGAGGTTTGGATTTGCTTCCTTGTTAAGGGCCAGCAATACAGTGGGGTCCATTAGCATCTTTTCATCAGAGAGAAAGCTTTGATTGTTAGACCCGGTGAGGCTGCCATTTGAGCGGACCAGTTCATTTGTTAGCTGACGAGTGATTACAAGGTCAGGGGTGCCATGGCTGGGAAAGGATTTGAATATAAATTTGTTAAGAAAAAGAGAAGCACTCAATGGAAAGTGGAATTCTGATAAAGCCAGCAGCTGCTTGGAAGATGTGCAAAGCCATCCTCTCCCTGGGAACCCCCAAGGAAAGAACCCCCCCCCCCCCCGCAGGCTGCCTCACTGTAGCCACAGCCCACTGCTGCTACTCAAGGAACCAGAGCTTGCCAGCCTCGCTAGACTTCGGAGATCCCCCAAGAGAAGGAGCACATGCTCCATAGCCTCTGCATCTCACCGCAGCACCAAGCTCCTGTGATCTCGCAGGCCCGATGATGCCCTGTGTTGGACTGTTCTCTCCTGCAGGCTGAAATCTGCAAGCGTGATGTGGAGCCTCCGTGATTCATTCACCCATTTCGCAGACAAGGACCAGGCTCCATGTGCACCAGGCCTCTCTACCGATGAGGCTCTACAGAGAAGTCCTGGCTTGAGCTGCTCTTCCCATCTAGCAAACAGGGAAACAATCATTTGAAGAAAGACTTGCGGTGCAGGAGACGATGACAAATGCACTGTGGCCACGACAGGACACAATGCAGGTGGAAGGAGCAGGAGATCTTGGAGGAGGTTGTCTATCTGGATTTTAAGAAGTAGGGAGATTTAGGCACACTGAGATGTCATGGGGTGGCAAGGCAAAGCATCTTTTTATGAAGCCAGCTTTTTCTATAAATATAGGATGTAGTCACCAATCAGACAACTGTTCACCTGATCACACTCAGTTTTAACTTATTCATTCTAAATTGCACGTTAGTTGTATCTAGGATTTCAGTCATATCTATGAGACACAGAAAGCAATAACAGCCTTGCTTATGCACCTTAGAAATATATTCTCTTGAGGTATAAGGGAAGATAATAAAGAATAGTTAGGATATGAATATATGATACAGTTAGTCTAATTTCCAAAAATAATGACAAATCATAGAGCCAGTGGTTTAAAAGGGAAATTAGAGTCAGTGGAAGTGATTAGGAGTAGCTTTATATAAAAGATGATCTTAAGTAGAGACTTTAACAGCGACTGGCTTGAAAGGGGGAAATTAAGATGTTCTAGAGGCTGCCAGTGAATAGTTGAATATGCTCGTTGTTTTCCATGTCAAGTTTGAGAGGTTAGGAGTGAAGGATCTCTGGGCTTCATCTGGCTTAGCCATCTCCCGATCGGGTCTAGCCTGCCTTCCAAGCTGCTAGAACCACAGGCATCGGGAAAAACGTTATAACAACACAGCATAGCCAATGCTCAAGGCAGAAAAAAGCAAAGATAAGATTCATGAAGTCTTCACTGGAGAACCTCTTCAGGTATCTCCTAATCAACCAGAAAATTGTTTAGAACTGACCATGCAACAGCCTGGAAATCAACAAAGGGCAGACAATACATTAAGAAATACTGATTCGGAAAACAGCACTGAGCTGCAGGGGTGAACAGTGAGTAAGCCTGGGAGAACCTGGACCCACCCTCCTCTCTGTCTGTTTGCCGCTGAAAACCCAAAGATGGGCATGCAGTGCACTCCCCTATAGGCCTTACTCTAGGTCACAGCAAGGTTCCTAATATGTAAATTGATTGAAATTATGTAGAGTAGGATATTTGACCGTAGTGAAATTAAATTAGATATCCAAATCAGGGAGAAATGTAGATGACCCCAATTATTCAGAAATTTCAAAGTAGGCTTCTGAATATGGAGTTGATCAAAGAAGAGAGGACAGAGATTAAACCTGAATGAACAAAATTAAAAGCAAAATGTTTATGGAATACTGTTCAGATTACGGTTTGAGAGAAAATTATATCCTTGAATATCTGTAACAAGAAAGCAGAAACATTCCAAATCTGTATAACTGGATACTAGAAGAAGAGCAAACTACAATCAACATGAGAAAAAGGAAGTAAAAAATAAATGTTAGAGCAGAAATCGCTAGAGGAGCCAGCCAAAGCAGTGAGTTCATTTCCAGGAAGATGTACTTTGGAAAGACAAAGACTGACGACACACAGCCAAACTGACTTCAAACAGAAAGAAAAAGAAAACAAGCGAAAAGACACAAATTAAAGTCATGATTGAAACCAAGACTTCATTACTGACTGACCGTAGAAAATTCTTGAGTATAATAAAGCAATAATATGAACAACCTTATGTGATAATTGAAACAAATGAGATAAAAATAAATGAATCCCCAGTGAATACATTACCATAATTGACTCAAAAAGTAATAGAATACGTAAGTAGACTAGTAATTAAGAAAAAAACTTGGCATCAAAAATAGAACTAATTAAGAATAGATGCTTTAAAAGAAGTACAAGCTTTACACATTAAACTGTACACAATTGCTGAAGAATATGAAAAGTATGACTATATGGAACAATATTAATGTCTGTGGACTTGAAGGCTTACTGTTTTTGTAGTGTCCCTTGTCACTAAATTGATTGAAAACGTTAGTCTAATCTCTTGCAAAGTTCTGCAAGCTTTTAATGTACACAGGGAAACTGAAAAATGAGTTCTCAACTTCAAAGGTCCTAGAATAGCAAAACCACCATTAGGAAAGGCGGAAGTAGAGGCTAATCCTGCCTGTTTTGAGGATATATATGCTAAGCTATAATACTCAGGATAGTGCATTATTGTAATTGGCCAGATAACTTCATCAGTCAGTCCCAGTAGAGCCAAGAGCCCATGTACCTTCTCAAACAGCTTTCAGAGGTGGTCACTACACAGAGAACTCCTAGCACTCTCTCTTGAGCAGTGCTAGGACAATTTGAGCTATCCATTTGTAAATTTTTAAATTGAATTAAACTGAGATCCTTATAGTGTGCTAAAAAATCAACTTAAATGTAACACAAATCAAAAATTAAAAGGCTTGCTCCACAAATCTTCTAGAAAAAAAGAGAGGACACCTTCATGAGCTTTAGTCGATGTGTTCTTACTTTCAACACTAAAAATGAGAGCTATAGAAGACAAGATCTAATAATATGCATTCATCAAAATTACTACATTAGGGCTGGGCGTGGTGGCGCACGCCTGTAATCCCAGCACTCGGGAGGCTGTGGCAGGAGGATCGGTGTGAGTTCGAGACCAGCCTGAGCTACCAAAGTGAGCTCAAGGCCAGCCTGAACTGCATAGTGAGACCCTGTCTCAAAAAAAAAAAAAAAAAAAAAAAAAAAAAAAAAAAAAAAAAAAAAAAAAAAAAAAAAAAAAAAAAAAAAAAAAAAATTACTACATTGTTTTAAAAGCTGCTTTTAAGAAAGTAAACTAGTAACTCAAGAACTGGAAAAATATTTCTGTATTGTATATCTGATAAATATGATTTATGCTGAGTAGATATAATACACAAAATATACTTCAAGATATGTTCAGTATCATTAGTCAATAGAGAAATGAAAATTAAAATCACAAAGACACATGCACTAAAATGACTATAATAAAAAAAGGAAGAACAGGTCAAGGGTGCGGCTGCAAACTTCATCTCTTCTGGTGGGACTGTAAGGGGGTTCAGCTAATTTAGATACAATCTGACAGTTTTCTGAAAAGTGAAAGTTTTTGCTTTTGTTTTGTTTTGTTTTCATGGCTGACTCAGCCTGCCCTAGGGGAGGGGTGGGTACAGCATGTGGTGCTGGAGATTGAACCGTGATCCTTGCGGTTGCTAAGCTTGACTAAGCAGATGCTTTAGACCACTGAGCCATCTCTCAGGCCCAAAAGTGAAAGTTTTTATAAACCCTAAGAGCCTTATAAAAATGTGGGAAACCAACCACAATTTTTGTATTTTAGGGAAGGATCTACAGGCTGTCTAGATTGGACCATAGTGATCCATCTGTTTACAGCCTCTTAAGAGCTGGAATTACAGTCACATGCCACCATGCTCAGTCTCAATTGCCTTCTTAGCATGCTCCAGGGATGGGGCTGGCACAGCAAGCCCAGGGATTGAATTCCTGACCCTTGTGCCTACATGCAGGCACTTTAATCCACTGAGCTATTTGGCCAGCTTATAAACATTTCTGACAATGACTAGAGAATATCCTTAGCTTGAGTCATGGTATACAACATTTGGAAACTTCCTAAATGTCTATTAGCTATTGGATGTACACATGGCATGTGGTATGTCCATTCAACAGAATGCTATTTAATAGTGAAAATAATGAGTGACTGAAATATATGAAATGATGAATGAGTCTCAAAGACATTATTCTAAGTGGAAGATGCCAGGCACAAAAGGCAACACAGTTCATGACTTATTAATTGCTTCTAGTTCATTTGTTTCAAAAATGTAAATGTTTATAGACAGTAGGTCAATGATTGCGTGGGGTGAAGGGTGGGAGTGGAAATTGATTATATACAGGTTCATGGAAATTTTATTGTGAGGTGGAAATATTCTAAAACCTGATTGCCGTGCTGCTAGCTAAACTTCGTAAATTTACTCAAAAGTCATTGGATCACACTCTTTTTCTTTTGTTTTGCTTTTGGATTTGTTTCTCAGGACCTCTGCACTGACCTACACCCCAATCCCACTTTTTATTTTGAAGCAGGTTTTCCCTAAGTTGCTTATTTGCTTAGGTTGGCCTCAAACTTGCTGTTTTCCTGCCTCAATCTCCCAAGATCCTGAAATTACGGACATGGATCACGAGGGCTGGCTTCCACTTGAAGTTCATCACAAATTCAAGAAGACAATTTAAATAGTTAGGGCAAATACCATAAGGCATGACCTGCCACTGTTCTGATTAAGAGTACTAGGAAACACGGATGGACTGCAAACTGGTTCGCTCTCTTTTCTTTCTCTTTTTTTTTTTCTTTCTTTCTTTCTTTCTTTCTTTCTTTCTTTCTTTCTTTCTTTCTTTCTTTCTTTCTTTCTTTCTTTCTTTCTTTCTTTTTCTTTTTTGTGGTACCAGGGATTGAACTCAAGACTTTGCATTTGCTAGGCAAGCACTTACTCTACTGAGCTGTCTCCCCAGCCTGCTATTTTTTCTATAAGAAGTGGCATTCTCCCTGTCTCCTGCTGTCTTGCACCTGTGCTGGCACTGAATTCCGTGTATGATCCAGGACATTGATGGTGAGCCTTGTGGCCTTCTCAGTGGTAACAAAGAGCCCACTGGGCATGCCCATGATAGGTTCATCACCACTGATTTAGCACTGCAAGTGGCATATAGAAAATTTCAGCTAATTTTTACATGATAAAAGTATTCTTTTTATTAATGTATTTGATACAGGGTTTCCCTACACAGTTCAGACTCATAGAGATCTTCCTGTCTCAGCCTCTCTAGCACTGGGATTATGGGCATATGCCACCATGCCCAGTTTTGAGGCCAGTATGTAATACCCAGGTTCTGTGCAGCATGTGATACCTAGGATTGAACTCAGGTCCTTGCACTCATCAGGCAGGCACTTAGACTGCTGAGCTATCTCCCTAGTATCATTCTTACATAGGCTATTATCATCCTAAAGTTCCACATATCTAGCACCCCGCTCACCCCTTGTGGGCTGCTCTCCTGTGGCACCAGGTAAGGTAACCCCTCTTTACCTTCCTTCACCCTCCCAGACCAAAGCAGGTGCTAATAGGGCAGACCTCGGCTTTCTACAAATCGGTGATCAGCATCCGAATTCGCCACATCTGTTAGGAGGGGTTTCTCAACCGCTATTCAGTCATGAGCTCCAAGACCCCGGCCCTCCCCCGCTGGTACCCCCAGTCTTTTCTGTGCTTGCTTACGGAATTCATCCATTCGCAGGTTTTGGTCCCTAAGCCACGGGGTACATAACACTGACGCATGCCACCTTGAAAGACTCAAGCTTGCAGATGAGCGCTCACCTGATCAGCCAAGCCCCCGCCCCGTGTCCTTGAGAACCAAACCCTCCCCGGGTGGGGCAGGAAGATAGTGGAGGCTGGTGGGGGTTGGTCTCCAGTTCCTGTTCTGCTAGGGAACTGTGGGAATGTAGGCAATTAGTGCAACTATGGCCTGCGTTTCTTCACTTTCTACATGATAAGAATTCAGGGTATTAATTGGGGAATCCTCGGCCCCTTATCTGCAATTTCAAATTCCAGAAATCTCTCAAAACAGAATCCTGTCTAATAACTCATTTGATGTCAGGTTCTGACCTGATCTGAACTCCATTGGCTCCCGAAGCTTGCTTGAACCAATGCACACGAGGGCTATTTACTGGCTTAATTTCAAGTCCCTAATGAGAACAAGAAATACAAATGTCTTTGACTACCGGATGCTTCCTCGGATGGAAGCAGAGATGATTCTAACTTACGCTGAGCGCTTAGCCCTGTCTTTCAAGAATGAACAGTTCTGAGTAGAACTGGCGCCTAGCAGCAAGGGGTTCCGACAAAGAGGTGGGAACAGCTTGTTCTTGGTGTTCTTGGTGAGAGCACAAATCCTCTGCGGGAGCCTGGTGAGGCCCCCTGGTGAGAAACTAAAGGAAACAGCAACCAGGAAGAACTGTTTCCTTTTTTTTTTTTTAAATGACTTTATTAGTCACTTAGTTGTAGAAGAAAATGTGCTTTTCACAAGATTTTAGGTACATTTACCCAAGGCAGAGTCCATGGATAGAAAATGCTTAGGAGCAAACAAATACAGGCATCAGAACTGTTTCTTCCTTTGCTTCCGCCCCACCTCCATCACTATAAATCCCAGAAAATTACTATTCAAAATGCAAAATACTTTTGATATGGTGTGAAGCAGGAAGACATTAAAATTTGCGTTTCTTCCTCCCTCCCCTTCCCCTGGAAGCCTCTCCCCCTTTGCTGATTTCTCTCAGACCTCAGTCCAATCATCGCACAACTTCTTTCCTTTGCGTACCACTGAATTATAAAATTTAAGATACCATAAAAATATCTTTGAACCCCAAGGAAAGACTAAGCGTGTGATTCAAGAAGCAGCTTGTCATTGTAGGGCTTCGGGCTCTCCAGTCATTTCCTTAGGACATGACCTGGCATTGGTCACATCCTCTCCAAGTGCCACTTACCTCATCACCTAAATTGAGATCATGTCTGATGGCTCACCAAGGCAGATCGCTAGGTGAGGTCATCCCATGAGGCCACTTCCAGCTCAGGTCCTCCAAAGACTGAGGACGTTCTCAGAGTCTTGGGATCACAGTGTCTGAGTGGGCACCGGCTTTGCTCTTCACAATGAGCCTGCTTTGGCCATACTGAGTAAGGAGAAAACCCCACCCTACCCAGGGAAGGGGTGCAAGGCAGAGGACCAGAAGGGGAAGAAACAAAGAGGGGGAAAGGTGGGGTGTACTCTCCTGAGCTGAGGACACTGCGGGCCACTTGTACATCACTGAACTACACAGCACATAAGCATGGAGGATTTATAGCCCAAGACAGAGTCTCACCTGCATAGAGCAAGAAGTGTGTCTCTGGGTTTTCCACAGGGACAGAAGGTGCTCAGTGGGCCAGCTGTGCAGGTGGTGCTTAGGCCTTTGGGCTGAGTGGCATGCTCTTGTGCTCAGGAACACAACGGTTCCACCTCATCCACACTTCATGACCACAAGGGAGTCATGGAAGCACCCAACCCCTAATTTCCACAGGTGGGAATGAGGCATAAACCCCTCTCTTGGGCCAGTTCAGAGGATCCTGAGTGGATGCAAGGACAGTGTAGCCTCTCAGGCCTGTCCTGGGGGGTGTTCATGAAGATGAGCTTCCTCTTACTGACAAAACTCTGAGGGATTCTAAGGAAAAGTAGGGGATGTTTTCAGTACGTGCGTGTCAGAAGAAAGCGAGCAGAGGAGCAGTCCAGGATAGGTTCCCAGAGGTCAGCAGGCAGCTAAGCAAACGGAGGAAATGATCTGCCTCAGTTACTTTTCTCTCCCTGCTGAGATGAAATGCTCCTCCCTCAAAGGTGAAGGGTTAAAGGTGCATATGTGCTTCTTCATGTGGCTCTATTTTTCTTTTAATGAGTGTTTCTTTCTAGTTATTTTCACCACACAGCATTAAAAGCCATGCCTATTGCTTATTTCTTTGATGCTTTCATTCTTTTTCTTTTTTTAAATTTTATTTATTTATTTTTTTCTTGTTTCAGAACCTTTGTTTGTTTATTCACTCATTTTTATGGCCGGCTCAGCCTGCCCCGAGGGCAGGGCTGGCGCAGCATGTGGTGCTGGGGATCGAACCACAGTCCCTGAAGCCACCCAAGCTTTCCCAAGCAGGCGCTTTAGACCACTGAGCCATCCCGCCGGGCCCCGATGCTTTCATTCTCATGACAGAAAAGAATGCAAGTCTAGGTCGGTTGCCACTCACCAGGCTCCTTGAATCAGGCCTGGCACATAGGAGACCTTCACCAAAAAATGACTGCGCAGGCAGGTGAACAATGCATGAATGAATGAATGAATGAATGAATGAATGAATGAATGAGCAAACTAACAAAAAGTATCCAATCTATAAAACAATTTACACAGTTGTTGTGCAGAAGAAAAGATACATGAGCCCAATCAGCAAATGAAAAGACCTTCAGCTGCATGAGTATCACAGAAAATCTGATTAAAACAAGGTGACATTATTTAACTTCCACTAGGTTCAAAAAAATTGAAAGGTAGTCAATTCAAATTCAGGGAAAAATCATAAACGTAGGCAAACTTGCACACACTGCTGGTGGGAAGGTGGTGGGCGGGCTGAGGCGGCAGCCGCCATGAAAATCGCTGATGCCTGCTACCTGGAAGGTGACGCTGTCGCCGCCAGAGTAGCCACTGTTCTTGTGGCCACAGGCTGTTTGTGTAGTTATGTGCATTATTAATAATGTACAGTCAGCACCACCTGGGTGTCCATTGATAGGAAAAGGGATAAACTATCTGTAGGGTCATCAAGTGACTCAGTACTATTAAATGATAAAGATGAGTCATTGTTGAAAGTTGGCCATGCTATATGATATCTTTATGAATTAAAATCTGAAAAGCAAGTCTGTATATTATTTATAAACAAGACAAGGAGCTCACCCGTATTACACTAATGTACTGGTTGGGGGGTGTATTGAGACTAGAAAGGAGAGCATAAAGTTATTTAACTATCATCTTTTTTGTCTGTATTTTTTAAGGGAAGGGTCTACAGGGTGTTCAGGGTCACACTACTAGATCAGACTTGTAGTGATCCACTTGTTTACAGCCTCCTGAGAGATGGGATTACAGGTACATGCCACCATGCCCAGTCTCAGTTGCCAACTCAGTGTACCCCAGTGGTGGAGCCAGTGTAGCAGGCCCAGGAACTGCCCCCCCCCAGCCCCTTCACCTGCTTGCAGGTGCTTTAATCCATTCAGCTATTTGGCCAGCCCTTGCAATCTTATGTTTCTTTCATAATTACACCGAACATGAACATGTTCATTCAGGGAATGAAAACGTAAACGTTTAAGTGTCACTTGTGCTTTTTGTATTTTTTGTCTACCGAAATCTAAAAATATCGCACAAGTTCCCAGGAGAAGTTGCTTCATCTGAAGAATTAGGGTATCTTCCTCATCTACGTTAGGTTATTGCAGATAGTAAAGGAGAGAGCTGTCAGAAAAGTGCTCTTGAAACCACCATATAGCAATGTATTATCCTCATTATTAGTTGTTTCATAGCCATCTTCCATTCTCTCTTAATGAGTGCTAAGTACAGTGGTTTGTACTCTGTGCCCATGAGCTCAGGGACCTTCCTAGAGCACCGCAGTGTTTTACACGGCCTCCAGGGAAGGGCTTGGAGAAAGCAGGAGACAAGATTTCAGGCCTCCAAGCCCACCTCTATATGAGTCTTAACCTTTTATCAGTTTGACTTTGCATTTCCAAGTAAGGTTTCCTTTAAAGACACTACATAGCTTGGCGATAACTCCTTTCTCTGTCATTGTATGAGGAAGTTAGAAGAGTCACAAGACTTACACTTTTTTTTTTTCAAATCAGTGGAGCACTGACCTGATGTCTGTTTTCCACCTGGTTCCACCTGGCTCCTATGTCTCCCTTTCTACCTGGTCCTTTACCCCCTTAGGTCATGCACATGATTCTGGTACTTTGGACAGTGGGGCACCCCTAGACAGCCCTCTCCCCACAGTGCCCAGGTTCTCTACTAATAACTCACTTCATACCAGTTGCTAGGCACAGAGGACCCTCAGAGGAGCTCTGCAACAGAGCCTGGCTTATCCAGCAGAGGAGGACCTGATCCCACTCCAAGGGACCTGGGAGGGGCCCAGCAGATGTCCCAGCATGCAAACACCTCCAGCCACATTTCCATTCTAGTATCTCTGCCCAACCTCCATGCACCCCAGAACTCACTACTTCAGCCTTCAAGGGCACATGAAAACTGGTCACCATCTTTGGAAGGAAAGACAAAATGCACACACACACACACACACACACACACACACACACACACACACATGCACTACTTTAATAAATGATCTTCTTCTGGATCCTGTTATAAAGATTTGCAAAATCCTAACCCAAATCTGTATTTCTTTGTCCCTTGATTTGCTTCTTCTGTGAAGCCACATGTTTTAAAGAGAATACAAAATAGTAATAAAACAATTAGAAATGATGCAAAATTTCACTAAACAAAATAATATTAATTTGACAGTATTTGTTGCATTGCATAGTGTTGTCTTCAGCTTAGTAGTTTAGATTACCAAGTATATGCAGGCAAAATTGGAAAGAGAAAGAAAAAAGTTATAAGAAATCAAGGAGAGAGAAAGAGGAAAAAATTACACAGAAGACAAAAAAAAAAAAAAAAAAAAAAAAAAAAAAAAAAAAAAAAAAAAAAAAAAAAAAAAAAAAAAAAAAAAAAAAAAAAAAAAAAAAAAAAAAAAAAAAAAAAAAAAAAAAAAAAAAAAAAAAAAAAGAAAAAAGAAAAAAGCATTGATGAGCCAGCAGAAGTTCATAGTGTTCATAGTGCAATTACCTAAGCCATCCTGCATATGAACATAGATATATCTCTTTCTCCCACGTTTCCTGTCCTTCCCACGTCAGTAATTCCTCCCTTTCAGATAGATTCATTTCCTTTCACATGTCCTACTATACCTCTCAGATTCTATTTATCCTCATTTTTAAACATCAAACACCCTATGTTTGTGTCCCCGCCCTAGTCTGACTCTGCTGCCCCCTACCTTCTACATTGTACCCTCTACACTTAGTGAGCTCTAGTGTCACTGCAATGAGGAGACCTGCACAGACTTCGCTAAACTGGAAGCCCTTGTGCTGTTGCCATGCTGCATACCTCCTTGTTGCCCACTTCCCTCAGGTGACCCGCTGGCCCATCAGCCCCTGGGGCCAACTTTTGATGTCATTTTTAAGTGAGGTGATCCTCAGTTAGTGGAGTGCACTGGTGGGTTTGAAAGAATCGGCTGCACCTCCAGCTTAAGTGGGGAACCCCTCACAGGATCACACTGCCAGGACTAAACTCTGAGATAATGTTTGTTACAAATCCTATAATTATCTTGTGAATGATACAGTTATATGGGATTTTGTGTATGTTATGTATACTTTGCTTAAATGTAAATATTTTAAAATGTACAATTTGCCTTTTTAAATTTTTTTTCATATGTCATAGACTAGAAGGAAGAAAAGTTCCCCTTAACTCTTGAAATTTTCCCCAACTTTCTCTCTGTGTCAGAAGGGATGAGAGTTCTTCACTTGGTTATCCTGTCTATCTGTTGGTCTCCACTGGTCAGGCGAGCACCTCATCCCTGGTGGTGGCTGCCCTGCCCCTCTGCTCTTTGAGGTCTTCCCTCCACCCTCAGAGGCACATTTGGCTCAGCTCCATCTCCAAGAGGCGGAGAAAACAAATCTGGGTGCTTTTCCAGCCCTACCAAGGCTGTGCTGGCCCACATGATTAAGTGGAGGCCGAACGATACAGCAAGCTCCAACCTAATGATTGACCCGATTAGCCGAGGCCAGGGCAGTGGTGGTGATGGAGTAACTCGATGCTTCGAGAGAGCTTCAGTACGTTTCAGCTGATCTGAAGAGGGTCTCCAAGGTGGGCCCCGCCAAGTATACATCCAGGGTTGGAGAATTGTAGAGTCTTAAAGGCAGATCCAAAGGCTGCCATAAATTTTAGACTGTGCGCCATCCAGAATGATACAGAGCAGCCCTGGGGGATCCGAGCTCCCAGTTCCCCTCCCCTTCTGCCTGCCCTCTCCCAGGCAGGCTGAGGCTCCAGCTTTATCTTACACAGTCCCTGCACTATTTTCTTTTTAATTGACAAGGTCATAAAGTGCACGTCTGATGGAGACTAGCTCTCCATGCCATTTGTTCGATGCATTATTTAGGCCAGCATTCAGAGCAGCATAGCTGGGCTTACTCTGTAACTAGATAGGGAAGCCTTGGGCGCCCAATTTGGAAGAAAGCATCTGAAAATAAAACAAAGGATATTTTCAGAGGCTGATGTTCCTGGAACTTATTCAAGTGGCCACCACGGCCATTGGCTGAGAGCGTGTCAGTTACAGATGGGCTGCTGTCTAACGGGAGAGTGCTGGAGTTCAGAGGTACATGAAGTCAAAGGCTAAGCCTCTCAGTTCTGCTCTGAGTTTGCTTAGGCCTTATTATCCCAGAGGGAGTGCACAGCCTCCCAGGACTGTCAGGAAACTTTAGTCTGGATTTCAGAAAGCTAAGTGCCTGGTGGTGGAGGACCACTTCGTGACTGGGATGGTGTCCTGAAAAAACAATATAGAGAATATCCTGTTAAATAGTTGTGCTTAACAGCTGTGGGCTAGGCATATTTAGAGTTCTATAGGCCTTTAAAGTTTCATGAGCCTAGGAACTGCAAACAGCAAAGTTCTATAAGACTATTGTTTGCTAAGAAATAGGAAATTCCCCAAATGTTGGCTAAATAATAAATATATGAGGTCTCAAGCTGGACATCTGTGATTACAGGAATGCACCGCATCTCTGCGTCTCTGTATGTTGTGTGTACACTGTGTACCTCTCTTAATTATCATTATCTATAACTCCCAAGAAGTTTACTTGCTCTCCAAAAAGAGTTCTTGAAAAATAAGCCCATTGTTTTCTGGTTGCAGTTGACTGGCCTGGCAGGTGCTTAGCTTAGTGTGCTGTAGACTCAGAAGCCAAATTAAGCATTGTCAGAGGTTTAGATCAACCACATTTTGACACTAGGTGAGGTTGAAAATTTTAACTTAAACATACCTGCGTACAAGGCAGTATGTGTAAAGGCCACTGGACTAAGACAACCATCTCAACTAGATGTCATTGCCTAGAAAGAGCTGTGTCCCAAAGCTTTCTAAAATGTGTCTGCTTCCCTCTGACCAATGGTCTATCAAATGAAGTTTGTAAGTCATCAGAGTGTTAAAAACATTTTACATATCAAGTATGTTTAGAAAAGAATTATTTGTGTATTAGTATGTTTTTTTAAATATATGGTACAGTACAGCACACATACAGAAAAGTGCCCAAGTCCTCTGCATTCTGATGATTGCTTTACTTGCATTGCTCATGGTTTGAAATGGAAGATTTGATTTTTGTGAGAAGCTGCTGTGCTCTGGACTGAAGCTGCGATTGACCCCAGGCTTTCCCTTAGAGGTCCACCTCCGCCAGCACCTATCCTGAAGTCCCCTGACACCTGTCACCTGCTTTGCTGAGTAGATGAGTGTCAACCTTTAGGAACAGTCTTTGTCTGGGGACACCTGAAGGATCAAATCATGTGTGTTCATGCGCACACACACACACACACACACACACACACACACACAGACGGTGTTTTTTATGCCAGAAAAACACAGAACAAAATGTGCACTATTGCTTTTCTAGGAACTCTTCTCATACACAAAAATCTCTAATTTAAAAAGATAGTATTTACTCAGGTTAAAAATAAACATCGCTCTGTGCATTTTCTGAAGCTTTGCTTTATGCCTTGCTAGGTTTTAGGGGGAAAGCTGCACTACATAGGTCTTAATGGAATCACATCCTTAAAGTAAACTCGCCCGAGCATTTTGAAAGCTATAGGAAGGACTATGTATTACTATTTTTCCATTCTTTGCCCTTGAAAAAATTGAAGTCTTCTGTTTAAAAATCTACTTAATCCCTGGACCAAGAAATGTTCTGTTTGCCTAATGGTTTTGTAACACTTTGTTTGTGCATGATCAGAAGAAATCAAAATGCAGGGAATACAGGGCACCACTAGGCCAGGAAGGAAGAGCCAGAAGTGAATCTGCAAGTTCAGCGAAAAAGTCGCAACATAGTTAATACAACAAAAATTCGACAACCAAGCTTCACAAAATACTAAATTGAAAATGAAATACTATCTTTTCATGGTATTTTTAAAAAGACAACCTATACAATGTGTGCTCTGTGAAACAAAGTTTGCAAAATAAGCTAAGGAAATAAGAAATTTTATTCAGCAGGCAATGCAATTGCAGAATGCCTGGTAAAGAAGTTGTTCAGACACTCCAGAACATAGGAATTACATTAATTCAAGAAGTTTTTCTGTGAATTAAGTAATGGCTGATTTGTAATCACCCCACCATGACCCCTACATCAGCCACTTACTTTCTATCTCTTTTCCTTTACGATCCCTTAGAAAATAGCCCTGTCTTGTGATTGCCTGAAACCACCCTACCCCAGATGGGCAGGTCCCACTCATGTCACTGTGTCCACTGTTTCTGTAGACCCTTCCCAGCTTAGGTAGCCCCAGACCTTCTGAAACTTCCAGCTTAAGCCACATTCTTTACTGCCCATTGAGTTGGCTCCTTACCCCTAGCTCCAGTCTGAAAGCCGCCTACCTGGCTGTAAGCTTCCTCGGGAATTCACCCATCTATCTGAGGGTATTCTGCACTACTCAGTCTCAATGTGGACCACCGAGTGACAGACAAGTCACTTTGTCTGCTTCCTGCATATCATGGTCTCTCTTGTCAATGTAATGTCTGTTCCCCAGTGTCTTCCCAGACCTTCTGCCATGACAAAATCAGTCTGTACCAGGTTCATGCCACTAGGTTCTCCTTCCATTCCTGCAGCATGCTCGTGAACCTGTGGTCCTCCAATGGGATTCACATTCCTACGTTTCAAATTCCTGAGCCCTGGTGTGGGCAAGCTGGGTCTAAACCCTGGCTCTCTGTATGACTTCTTACATAGCCCTAGAACAGCCATGTGGCTTATTGTCATGGGCAAAGATTGGGAAAATAACGGTGTTTATCTGATCGGGTTGCTGTGAGCTCCTAAGTTCTAGGTCACAAAGCAGGAATGTGCTGGACACTGTGGGCTGATCTGAGGCTTCAAGTTGGCATCCCTCCTTTTTATTTAATTTTTTTACTTCCATGAGCACATTTCTCAGTGTGTAGTGACCATGCATGGTGGGAAACTGGTGCATGCACACGACACATTTCAATCCTTTCTTGTCCTCTGCTCCTCGCCGCCCTCGATCTTAGGGTCCACTTTACAAACCTTCTATATGCCTGTTGCCTGTGATCTGTCCCCTGTTTTCTCTTCAACTTATGTAGACTTTGAGATTTTCATAGAAGAGACCTTAGAACCTTACAGCATCTACCAGTGTGAGTCCAATTTATTTTACTTAGCGCTGTGGTGTTGAGGTGCAGGGATCAGTGGCCCCTTGCCCTGTTGGCTGCGCTCCTCAGGAATCAAAATACAGACTTAGCTTGCTGCTGGGAGGCATCCATCCCATGAGGACCTGGACTCATGGGTCCCTTCTCTCGTTGGACTAAAAACCATGTGAAATGTTGACTCAAAATCCTATGTGTGCATCCTTTGCAAGACCTCCGTCACTGCTGTCCCTTGACCCAAATGAAAACAAGTCCTCCCTCCTTAGGCCTGAGAAGTCTCAGCCAGAATTTAGCTGAATCGTGTATGAACAGAAACAACCCTTTTACCTGCCTTTCTATTTGAAGATAGATAATGAGTAGCAGATGCAGAAATTCATGCCTAAATGAATAATTCTAAAAGGCAGAAACCAGCATTCCAATCATGTCCATCTCCCACAACCCTCTCCCTTCCTTGTTACCCCTTTTCTCCTGTCCCACAATAGTGGCCCTTCTATTTTCCTGTCATCTTTTGTTATATTTTACATGTTAGAGGCGAGAGTTGAGTCTGGCTTATTTCACGTACCACAGTGACCTCCGGTTCCATCATTTTCCTGCAAGTGACCAAATTGTGCTGTTTTGCAACTGAATTATATACCATGGCCCACATAGCACATCTTCTTTATCTATTTGCCTGTTCATGGGCATCTCTGCAGGCTCCATATCTTGAATAATTGCCTAGTCACAAACATGGGTGTGCAGTTAGCCTTATAAGAACATGACTTCAATTCCCGAAGGTATATTCTAGGGAAAGAATATCTAGAACCAGTGGTTGCTGTGATTTAGATTTTTGCAGGCCTTCCATACCAATTTCCTTGGGAGCTATACTACTGTTTATTTCTACCAGCAATACTGAATGATTATTTTCCCATGCACTCTCACCAGGATTTATTTGGGAGCCTGTTCTGTGTCCTTGGCAACAGCAATTCTGACTAGAATGAGACGAACTCTCAGTGTAGCTTTGATTTTCATCTCCCTGGAGGCTGGAGGTGATGAGCACTTTTTACGCTTCTTGGCGGTCCTTTCTCCAAGCTCTTCTGAGAAGTGCTGGTGCCAGTCATTTGGCCATTTATAGATTGGGCGACTTCATTTGTTGCTATTGAAGCTTCTGCATTCTTTTCATATCTTAGATATTAATTCCATAGGAAGAGTGACAGAGACTTTCATTCTGTAAGCTGTCTCTTTCTCTCTGTTCCCTCGTGGTGCAGAAGCTTCGGCTCGGCCCTGTTTGCTTATTCTTGCTATCACTTCCTGTGCTACTGGAGCTCTGCGTTGGAAGCCTTTGCCTGCACCTCATATTCCAAGGGTTCCCACCATGTTTTCTTCCAACAGTTGTAAAATTTCAGGTCTTACTCTTCAATTTTGCTCCCTTTTGAGTTTTGTACAATGCAAGAGGTAAGGATCTACTTTCATTCCTTTACAAAGGTATCCATCTTCCCACCACCCTTGATAAAAAGGCTGCTGCTGTGTGTTTTTCTCTAGTGTTCACTTTTGGCCTTTTTATCCAGAATCAGACAGCTGTACTGGTATGGATTTGTTTCTGTGACCCTTTTCTATTCCACTGGTCTGTGTGTCTATTTTTGTGCCAGTGCTATTCTGTTTTTCTTACTATGCCTTTGCAGTATAACTTTTTTTCATTTTTTTATTCATTTTAATGAGCAAAAAAGATAAAACACCAATGAAACAGTTTCTAAATAAATTAGTAGGAGAGTTACAATAATACGTTGCATATTGTTGTCTTCAGAGGACATAGTAGTTCTTCCGAGGACAAGATGCACATGTGATATCTTGTCTACACAATGTTAGTACAAACCTTGTTTCTCAGTGAACTAAGGGAGAGTAGCTGTACATTTATCCCATCATATATTTGTGTATATATATTTTTTCATATTTTTTCACAACAAAATGATTTTTTTTTATGTCACTCTTTTGGTATCACATTGGCCTACAGGCTTGTTCTTTTTTTTTTGTCTTTTTGAGACAGGGTCTCGCTATGCAGTTCAGGCTGGCCTTGAGCTCACTTTTGTAGCTCAGGCTGGTCTCGAGCTCACACCAATCCTCCTGCCTCAGCCTCCCGAGTGCTGGGATTACAGGTGTGAGCCACCACGCCCGGCTCAGGCTTGTTCTTTTTGTATAAGATTCTTTGACTCTTCTGTGTTATGTAGGTCTCCACTGGGCTTTTACAATTGGTCTTTCTAGTTCTGTGAAAAACTTTTATTGGGTTTTTAAAGCCAAGTGCACTGAATCTGTATAGCACTTTTAGTAACAAGGTGATTTAACCATATTAATTCTGTCAATCCATGAATGTGCCTTTTCTTCTTTTTATGTCTCCAAGTGTCTTCTTCAGTTTCTTTCTTCAGGTCCCTGTAATTTTCCATTACCTCCTTAGATGCATTGACTCCTGTTTTTGAAGCTATTGACAATGCACTTTTTTCCATGTTTCTTAGTTGGTTCATTGGTGATGTTAATAAAAGCTATGGAACTTTTTAATGTCCATTTTATATCCCAAGAATAGTTACGTTTTCAGAGAAAAATATTCTTATGCAAAGATTTAAAATAATTTTGTCACAATGTTAACTCTCTAATTATTGGTGCAATGACATATACTATTTTCCAATATTACTGCACAGTACCCTTGCACATGGTACATTTTAATAAGACAATTACCAAATAATATCTAAAGTGTGTGGGGGGGTTGCTTGTAGTGACAAATTTTATTCACATGCTTTTCATTTTTTCTGCATTTTTCATATTAAGAACAATCAATATTTTAAAAGTAGCTCTGACTTGAGCTTGTTAATCTTGGTTCAAATCATAAAACCTGAAGAATTAGTCAAGGTGAGAATTCTACCCATTAACAGCTATTTTCAAAAACCTGATGGTAAGTCTTAGGACCATTGCCTTAGCCATCTTGTCCATATAAATTATGGTTTTTGCTCCTGCTATATTTCCTATCTTTTCTCCTCTTTCTCTCTGCACTGTTTAATCCTTAAGTTTTTGCTTTCTATGTCACTGTGTTATACCTTTCAATTTTTATTTCTTCTTTTGAGTTCTTATACTAGGGAGACTATGATTTTTACACAGGTGGTTTATTTCACTTCCGAGAGCTTCAAGTTGTATCCACTTATATCTGAAGGCTTTGAGCTTATTTTTGTTTATAGCTTAGTAATACTCCATTGTATAAAAACACCACACCTTTTTCATCCATTCTTCAGGTGATGAGCATTTTGGTTGTTTCTAAGATCTGGCTATCACAAATTATGCTGCTATAAACATGGACACACATATATCACTATGAAATGCTGTTTTCAGTTTTTTGGAAAAATTTCCAGTAAGAGGATGCCTGGATTAAATGGGATTTCCAGTCCTTTTTTCAGGAGTCTCCACTGATTTCCACAATGGGGGTACCAGTCTGCATTCCCATCAGCAGTGGAGAAGTGTTCCTTTCACTCCTACAGCTTGCCAACATTTGTTGTTGGTTGATTTCTTTATGACAGCCATTCTTTCTGGAGTGAAGTGGTATCTCAATGTTGTTTTAATTTGCATTTCATGAATGACTAGAAGCTGGGCATGATGGCTCATGCCTGTAATCCCAGCACTCAGGAGGCTGAGGCAGGGGGATTGGTGCAAGTTCGAGACCAGCCTGGGCTACAAAAGCAAGCTCAAGGCCAGCCTCAACTGCATAGTGAGACCCTGTCTCAAAAAGACAAAAAAAATGAATGACTAGAAATGTGGAGCATTTTTTCACATATTTATTTGCCTCTTGTATTTCTTCCTCTGAGAAGTATGTGTGCATCTCAGATGCCTGTTTTTGGATTGGGCCTTTAAATTTAGGGGCTCTGTTGTTTTTCCAGCTCTGCTGATAATCTCTACTGTTGTGGACTATTGGACTATATTGGGTTGTTTTGCTGAATTCAAGTACCTACAGTCTTTAGACTGGCTTCAAGTATGAAAAGGTCCTTTAAAAACTCCAAATACAGCTTCTCTAACTGTAGTATAACACCCATCTCTGACAAAACAAAATTCAAAACAGGGATATGTTGGGAGCCACACAGCTGGGAAATTGATCACATATGTGTAGATGAGACTTGGTCCAGTGTCTAAAGCAAACAAGCTGCCTCATTCCTGAGATGAACATCGTGTCTGGTGAAGGTTCCCTATAAGTCAGTAGGCAACCTAGTGCCATGCGTTACTAACTTCACAAAGTGTAAATAAAGGTCCACCATATTGTGAGATAAGTATATATATATATATATATATATATATATATATATATATATATATGTATAAATTGGGATAGACCTACAGCTACTTTCTGTTAGTTCATTGAGAAGAAAGCTTTGTACTAATATTGTTTAGACAAGATATTAGGTCTGCATCTTGTCCTCTGAATAACCACTACAAAGACCACAATATACAGTATATTAAGTATTGTAACCATCCTACTAACCTATTGTGAAACTGTTTCACTGTTAGTTTATCTTTTTCATCATTAAAATGAATTTTTAAAAATCTGAAGAATTCTCTCTTTGTGGCAGCAAGACATGACCTGGAAACCACAAGAGCCACCAAGCTGGTGGGAGGAGAGGCCCTGCAGAGGGCACTTTCTGTGCTCTTCCTAGGAGGTGTAACTAGATCTGGAGATTGGATCCCAGAGCTGCTGGAAACAAGGGCACTGGGGACGCAACTGTCGTCTCACTCATTGCAACAAATTAATCGTATCAGTTATGTAGTAATCTCTTCCACTGGCCCTCGGCTCTTTTGAGGGTGCTGAAAGGGGATAAGCATAGGCACAGCCTTCTCCACCACGTGGTCTTTTTGAAGAAAGGAGGACATTTCAAAGTGGCTGAGCAGAGACAGGGTGGGAAGGAGGTCAGCAAGAGACCTGATACTGTCTCAACAGGAGTCACACGAAAGCCTGGAAAAGGGGGGCGGGGCTAGGACACAGGCAGGGGCCATTGGAAGGAGGCAGGCCAGGCTGGGAAGTCAGGAGTCCTGAAGGAAGGACTCCTAAATGGCATCCAGAAGCTTCTTTAAAGAGAACACCCATAGTGGTCACTCAACTCTGCAGGTACGGAAGTTGAATAAGAGGCAGGCAACTTCCCAGCCCCTCAGGTCACTTGACTTGAGGGAAAGACGAGGGCTCCCACCGTGCCCCATTTGGTCAATAAGCTGAGTGAGAGCACAGTGGACTATTGTTACAGGTCTGCATTTCCACTGGAGGACACACAGCAGCAGGTGCAGCCACCGTACTTTTGATCACACCTCATGAAGATGCTCAGGAAAGAGACTTCCCGAACTGCTTCAGAAAGTGGCAAACGCACGGGCATGAGTGTGCTCCAAGTGGAGTGGATTTTGAGGATGGCCAATGGCAGTGTGTCTTCTGCTGTAATAAGTATTTTTAATTCATTTTAATGAGAAAAAAGATGAAATAGCAATGAAAGAGTTTTTAAACAAGTTAGGACAGTTATAATAATTAATGCATTGCATATTGTTGTCTTGGGAGTGGTTATTCAGAGGACATGATGCAAACATGCTATCTCCTCTAAACAATATCAATACCAACCTTTCTTCTCAATGAACTAAGAGAAAGTAGCTGTATAGTTATCCAAACTATCATATATCTATATCTATGTCTATACCTGTATCTATCTATATATGTATGCATATTCACAACAAAATGGTCCTTTATTTATACCACCCTTTTTTGTTTTATCAGAGATGGGAATTCCATTGCAATTAGAGAAGCTGTATCTGAAGAAGTTTTTAAAGTATCTTTTCATACTTGATGCCAGTCCAAAGACTGTAGGTACTTGAATTCAGCAAAATGACCCAATATAGTTGAGTAGTCCATAATAGTAGTGAGTTATCAGCACAACTGGCAATTTTCCAAAGTTGTTGACTTGAGCCTTTTACAGCTCAGCATATTTTTTTTTTAATAATTCTGGCTTCTTTTTTAAATTTCATTTATTATTTTTATTCTTGTTTCAGAACCTTTGTTTGTTTATTTACTCATTTTTATGGCCGGCTCAGCCCACCCTGAGGGCAGGGCTGGCACAGCATGTGGTGCTGGGGATCAAACCGTGGTCTCTGAAGCTGCCCAAGCTTCCCCAAGCAGGCGCTTTAGACCACTGAGCCATCCTGCTGGGCCCCCAGCATATTCATAACTACTTTTTATATTGTGTGGTTATACTTTTCTGCTGAGTGGTTAAGACCAAATTAAAGCAAGCCCTATATAACTATGTCTCAGTTACTCTTTTCTAGTTGCTGGGAAAAATACCCAAAAACCAAAATGAAGGAAAGATAGGTTTGTTTAGCTCACAGTTACTGCAGGTTTCAGTCCATACTTGGCTGGCTCCAAGGCATACTGGCACATGGCAGAGGATAGTAGTTCATGGCAATGGAACAGCAACAATAGCAACCGAGAGAGTCTATTTCTCTGTCTCTCTTACATTACATTCAGACTCTCTGCCTCAGGCTATCAGCCTCAGGCTACACCTATAGTCCTGGCAGTGTTCACACCCATAATTGCATCAGTACTAAGACCTATAATCCCAGTATATCATGAGTTAATCTCAAACTCTAGAAGTGCCCCCGTGACTGCATGAAGTTTTGGGGAGACAACTAGATACAAACCATAACAAACTAAAATTGTAACTTTTGTATCTGATGAGATCAGTCAAATCCCCTCAGGATTTACCCTGGAATCATGTACAGCACCTTGTGGATCTTTTGTTAGTGTCAGCCATCTGGATGAGTCATGGTCATTGATTGACCAATTTGCTCTCTGTGAAAGCCTGAGAGATTGTTTTTCTGTCTAGGTGACTCTCCTTAGGCACACTATACGTTGTTGATCCTTTTTCTCCATGGCCCCACAATCTCCTTGGTCAGAAAATTTGGGACACCACTGAGTTACAGAATGCTGCATTAAGAAGTTCTCTTAATGTCCTGAATCTTCCCTGACCTTGAATGTAATCAATGCTTTTAAGGTTAAATTCTCACTGTGTATCTTGATCATACTGCCTACTTGCTTTTAACTAAAACTCATCTTATGTAATGTTTAGGATCTCCTGTGAAATTTACCTGCTAGGATGCGTACAAATGGAACAATAAAGAGAGAGATAAATAAAGAGAAATTGACTCCACTTGTTAAGATTATAGTCCAAATGTGGCCAATACCAGCATACCTTCCAGTCCTAGGTAAAGGCAACCAGGGTAGCTTCAGACTCAACTCACAGATGTTGATGGCAGAGTGCAGCAGACTTGGGGAGTGTGGTCTGATCAGCTCCCTCCTGATGTCCACCACCCCACACCCTAGGCTTCCCCACACCCTGCTGGTGCCAGATGAGGCCCACTCGCTTGCTTAGCCTCACACTCCAAGCCCAGCTGCTGTAAATCAAGCCAGTGCTCAGTGAGGCATTTGGCATTTATTCTGTTGGCAAATCTAAGACTGAATCAGAGGGCCATTAAGTCTTCTCCCAGTTCTGTAATGCTCAGCTTTTTTATATTCAGTGGCTCCTCACTACTCAGCCACAGGCTAGGCATAGCGGAAGACCCTGGGGCCAGCCACTGTCTGACTTGGCCACCCTGGCTAACTCTCTGAAATGTACTTATGTCCAGACCTGGCTGGCCAGGCCTTTGCGTCATCACCCATCAACCCAGAACAAAGTGAGTCCTGTGAGGTCCTCAGCGGTGCCCAGTGAAGAGCTCCTTTTGCTTTGGGCTTTCCTCACCTTCCTGTGTATTTGCTGTGCATGCTCCATCCTGCTCCTGCCGAAATGCATCTTAGTTTCTCCTTAGACGCAAACGCCTGCTATCACCTACAGAACAGCCCTGTGGTCCACAGAAGCATCCATCTCTTTCTGCTTCCATTCTTCTACCCCAAGCTGGGATTTTTGTTGAGTAAAAAATTATGCTTTAATTATGATTATTACTAAGTGAAAGATGTTTGTATTTTATGGGGATCCTTTCTGTTCCACAGCCTGTGCAGCAGAAGCCAGGCTCTTCGAATATTGGCTTGCATAATTCCCATTCCTGTTCCCCTGGTGTTTTGGTGTGAACAGCAAGGGTGAAGGGATTTATGCAGGAATATGGGTTCCCCCTCACAATCATCATTAATCTTTTCTAGCCTTGTTCTTGTTTATTAAAAGACTGCGTTAAGGGTATCTGTGTTTTCTCACATTTCTCTATAGCCCAGCCTTGTGTATCTTGAAAAAGTCACTTTTAGCAAAAAACTCCACATGGCTGCAGGAGTGTTTTGGAGTAATAGGCAGAAGGGTAATTTGCAAGCCATGGAAGCTGGGTCTGGGGGCTGCTTAGGACATGGGAATACTGGGGCACAGGCATCTCTTTTCAAAGGAAGAGGCCAGTAGATTGCTGCTGAATTATTTCTCTTCCTCTGGGGAAGATTCTGACACCTCCCAGCTCCTGAGGGAGGAGGGGGTAGGGTGGGCAGGGAGGAGGAGGAGGAGGAGAAGGAACTGGACAGTGATTGAGGAGTGATGGCTAAAATTAGCTCCTCCTTCGCCTCTCGTCCCATTAGCAGACAGTCTGCCTCTCCAGCTGGCTTCTCTTGAAGTCAGACAGTTAACCTTTTCTCTGCCTTGGCAAGGACAAAGCACATTCTACTCCTGACTGGCAGTGTAGCGTTTTAAAAATGTGAGAGGGAAGAAATGTGGAAAGATGTGTCTTGTTGATTTTTTTTTTTCCAGAACGGGTGTGAGGAAGAATATGTAAGTGCCACGTACAGAAGCATAGTCCCTTCCCATGTAACACAGTGACAGTAGCTCACTACATAGGGACTCACAGTGTCACAAGCACTCCACACACAGGACATTATGTGTTTCTCCAAGGAACCTGTAGGGATAGGCAAAATTGTTATACCTAGTTCACGAAACAGAAGAAAGAAAGAGAGCCACAGGACCCACGTGCCCACACTCCTTCCTGCCCATGCTCCCTAATGGGTAAAGAGTGGGACGGGGCCTGGTTCAGAAGCCTCAACTGTCACTTTGTGCTCTCAGCTAAGAGCATGAGCCTCTGAGCAATGGGATTTATGGAGTAATGGGTGTGGAAAAGTAGCAGAGCATCGCACAAAGTGTGGGCTCAGTAAGTCACTACTGGGTCACGTGAGCTGTCACTCTGATCCAGAGACGAGCCATTCACCTTTGTTATTCCTCACACTGTTGTTTACTCAGACTGTGTGTGAGTGTGAACAGGAGTGTGTGTGTGTCTATGTTTAAAACTTAAAAACTTCTAGCCAGGCATGGTGGTACAAGTCTATAACCCCAGTACTCAAGAGACAGAGGCAGGTGGATTGTTGTGAGTTTGAGACCAGCCTGGGCTACCAAGTGAGCTCAAGGCCAGCCTGAGCTACCTAGTGAGACCCTGTCTCAAAAAGGCACTAAATAAATAAATAAATTCTAAACAAATTTGAACATAGGAAAGTAAGTATTATAGTGAACTTTACAGGGAATACTAAATACATAACAACCCTCTTTCATCACAATAGTTGGGGTTAAGAATAAAACAGAAAGCTAGATTAGAATGCTGAGCTGTACAATGCTTAAATCAGCAGCTTCCAACATTGCCAGTTTTACCAGTAACCCACTGTGATTATCAAACTTTGGATTATGTATACAACTACTTTCTCTTAGTTCAATGAGAAAAAAAAATTTTCTACCAATAATTACTAGAAAAATTATAACGTCTACACCCTGTGCTCTGTATAGCTAATAGGAGGACAATAATATGCATTACATCAAATTTTGGAAATGTACTACTAATGTGTTTTGAAACTGTCACATTATTATTTCTTACTAAAAGTAATAAAAATATAAAACAACCAAAGATGCTTCCTTAAAAAAAAAAAAAAAAAAAAAAAAAAGGAATAACAGACTAACCAGTCACCAGAAAAATGCTACCTAGGCTACGCTCACAGACATTCCCTTTTTCAGTAGGCTCTTCCTTGTCTTAGGAGGAAATCTGGTGGGTCAGAGAATTTCGTGAGGCCAAGGCAACTGTGCTTAGGACTAGCTTGTGATATTAAGTCCCCAGGCTCCTATTAAAGGTGCAAACTTGAGGGGTCCACCTCTGAGTGCTCACTCTGAGTGCCAGGTTCAGATCCTGGACCCTATATTCTTAATGACACCAACTTCCGAGAATATTTGTATTGCTGAGGCAAAGAGGTGTCCAGGGAACGGGTAGAGAATCTTCTAGAGCTTCCCTGGCAAATAGCTCATGGCAGCGCATGTGGGCCAAATGTTTACCACCGCTGCTCTTGGCTCAGCAAGATTCTTCTGTTTCCCATTCCAAGTCAGGAAGGAGGCCCCTGTGCTCAGCATCATAAGCCGATATGCACCCGTGCTTGTATGAAATAAAATTTCACAGCATTCATTTTGCTTGTTAAGTGGCATGTGACTACGGCACATAGTAATTACATGTTCCTGAAGACTACTTAGTAATTTGCACTTAATAAGACCAGAAATAATTACCCTGTACTCCAGTCTAGAAAACATAAATAATCGTAAATATATGGTACTCACCATGTAATTACATTGCCACTCCATGCAACTCTCCATAAGATGAGCGGTTACTGGGGACGGAAAGAATCATAACAAAACATTCCCTTTTTTGCTTGCTAAACTGGAGCGACTCAAACCACAAGGTTTGCACTTTCCCCGCACATTTTCTGAGGCTCAGAATTTAAAGCAGAGGAAACTTAGAGGAAAGAACATTACCTAGTTTATTGGGAGCTTTCTAATTTGACCTTTTACTTAGTGGTGCCAGAAAATTTCCCAGAAATTTAAACAGCTTTCAACCCCTTTAGGAATATGACATCACCCACCTGTCCATGATGACCTTTCAAAGCCACTCCTAATTCTGTTCTCTGCCTTGCTAGAGTGATTACATTCTAGGTCTCAGATGCACCCTGATAGAGATGGAGGACAGAAGCTGGAGTGGCCTACACCAACCCGCCTGTTGATCATACGTAGACTTTGGGGCCCCTCGTGTTCCTAGCAGAATGAGCCCCAAGAGCTTCCCCACACAGCAGTGCCTCTTCGTAGGGTTTCTAGACCCTGGCCACATTTGTAGGTTGCACTAACTCTGAGACTGAGCCAGTCCATCGTCATGGTCAGGTCTTTGTAATAAGCCAGTGAACTGTGGCCTTCTTATGTCTACAAATGGGAAGGACCTAGTACACACCAAGATCACCAGTAGTCTTGTGGATATTTTTCAGTTTTGCTTTTCTCTTTAATGAACCAAAAGCAGCACTGCGTATGTTTTAGTTACTCTTCTGTTGTTACTGGGGCAAATACCAGACACACAAGCTTAGGGGAGGAAAGGTTTATTTAGCTCACAGTTCCTGGAGGTTTCAAGATGCTGCCCCCGATTTATAGAGACCAGAGGAGGGGCTGGAGCACTGCTGTGTCCAGGTTGATCTGCTCTATGCTTCCAAGCGTAACCGACAACTGCATGGGGAGAGGCACTCTGACAGCAGCGTGCTGTCAGCTGAACGAGTTCGCAAGTCTCTTGGCCATGCCCCCTCAGGCCCCGCCCCTCCAGGCGTGCCCTTGACGGCTAGCCCCATGATTTACATGAGGCTTTGGGGGGACAACTAGATACAAACTACAAGTGAACCAAAAGCAACACTGCATGCATGGTAATGACTATCTCATAGATGTCCTAAGGGGCAGGAGGAGAGAATAATGTCAGTGAAACAGCCATCTACTGATCAATTTGATAAACACTGATGCATACCCACTGTGTTCCAAGCTGCTTCAGGGCTGGGACAGAGCAAGGAATAAGACAGAGCAATGCCCTGAGCTTCTGTAGCACAAACTCTCCAGAGGGACATAAATAAAGATCTTGTTTCCTTCTGGCTTTGAACATGTGCAAAGGAATGGACATGAGCAAAGAGCAGAGGCACAGTGTAAGCTTCATGTTTTCAGCTTTACCCCAGAGGAGCACTGCTAAGCAGGAACCCACGCCCTGCAAAGCCAGGTGTAGCAGGTGTGTGTGAAGTTACAGTGTGAAGCCAGTGCTGCCCCTCACGGGCCAGCTGAGGCTTCTGCACGGTGGCCAGCCACACCCATCTGCACTGGTGTTACAGCTGTTCACCAGGGGCACATCATGCCTCCTTCACTGGTGATACTTTCCTTCCACAGCCACGTATCAGACCTTCTTCAAGATACTATGGTGCCACACTCCTCGTGGTACTTCACGTATCTTTTGACTGCTCATCTTGTACCAACTGTGTTCTTGTGATTGCACTGTTTTACTCGGTTAAGGATGAGGATTCCTAGTGTACTTTCAACCTCATCGTTGGTGTAGTAAGTCTTATCCTTTATAATGAACCATTTCACATGACACAGCGATTTCGCATGCCACATGTTCTGGTTTGTATCTAGTTGTCCCACTAAAAGCCTCATATAAATCATGAGGCTGTCAAGCACTGGGCTCGAGGGGCCGGGCCAGAGAAGCAGGGTGGGGCTGTTGGGGGCAGGGCCAGCAATCTGTGGAACCCTTAAACTGACAGCATGTACCTCTCTACCCCCAGGCCTGGTGGCCTCTCCTGGGAGGTATGGAGTGTATCATCCTGGACCTGGTGGCATAGAGTCTGAAGGTCTTGCTGTGTAATTCAGGCTGCTTTAAATGATGAAACCTCCGGTGACCATGAGCTAAATAAACCTTTCCTTGCCTAAGCTTGTGTGTCAGATATTTGTCTCAGCAATGAGAGAAAAGTAACTGAGACGCCATATTTGTAAGAAAACATACTACCAAATAAATGAATTTCAGGCCACAGTATGTAGTCTGAAAAAATCCCAGAATGTGTTGGAGAGTGTCTGGTCAGGTGGGAGGCATTCCTCTGGATTCAGGTGTTTTGGACTCCCGTAAGATTTTCACATGTGAACTAATACTGCTGTTGGCCAAGGAAAGAGTGGAGTAAAAGCATTTCAAAAGAGAAAACAATGAAGATCTCACAGCAGGAAGAAGGTTGGTGAGAACAGGAACAGAGGTGGGAACAGACAGCAGCAGGACCCCAAATCCTAGACAGAGGAGGGCGTTGTAAGGAAGTACATGTAAGCATGGAGAGAAGCTACGTCTCAGTTACTCTTCTCTTGTTGCTGGGACAAATACCCAACACCTCAAATGAAGGAAGGAAAGGTTTATTTAGCTCACAGTTACTAGAGGTTTCAGTCCATATTCAGCTGGCTCCAAGGCAGAGCGGCACATGGCAGAGAGCAGCAGTTCATGGCATCGGAACAGCAACAATAGCAACAGGCAAACAATGTCAACACAGAGAGTCTGCCTCTCTGTCTCTCTTCTATTGCATTCAGGATCTCTGCCCCAGGCTCGGTGTAGCACTCACACCCATAATCCCAGCAATACTAAAACCTATAATCCCAGTGGATCATGAGTTAATCTCAAACTGTAGAAGTTCCCATCCCATGACTTCATGATGCTTTAAGGGGACAACTAGACACAAAGCCTAATAAGCTGTTAGACACCCCCCCACACACACACACACACAAACACAGACTCCACTTAAGACACAGCTGAGGATCTGTGGTCTAGAGAATTTATATTTCATACCCAAGGCAACACCACTATGAAAACCCTAGGCTGGCTCTTACTTTCATGCGTGGGAATAGATAGATCTATGCAACAGATCCTGGCTGGGTCCTTCACTTGAACTCTGGGAAAGAGGATACTGACTGGGAAAATCTCCCAGCCTGTCCACTAACAGACTCTAGATGCCTTCATTGCTTCCTCATTCCTGGTAATATGGGGCAGAAGTCCAGTTGTACAAGTCTGTGCCCAGCGTCCAGTTTTATTGCATGAGTGAAAGTAAAACAGACCCAAGTGCCAGCTGAATCAGTCTAGAAGCCAGCAAGAGCAGGAAGAGTGCCAGGGGGCATGGAGCTACCACAGGGCCCAGAAGACTCAGCCCAAGTCCACTTGTGAGAAGTCTAAGCCTGCTGTCCATACATGGAGGCATTTCCATGTGCTCTGTCGCTGACCAACCTGAGACTCAGCCACAAGGATTTCTTGACCATGGATGACAAAGCCCAGCCATGAGACCATGAAGACAGTGACAATATTTCTCTCCTTAGATGGATTGAGCCCTGATTATTTACCAAAGCCAATCAGAAGACAAAAGAATAAAAATAACCTGATAGTAGGCTAAGTTCTCTGGGGTGAAGGCCTTGGCAAAGCATACTTAGTTGGGGTTTTGCTCTAGCCTGAGTGGGAGAGGCAGGAGCTGGGGAGTGCCAAGAGAGTGCTGGGCCACAGGTGGCTCAAGACCTGGCCTTCCCTGTGGGCTGCCACAGGCTGCCTCTCCTTGGTCACACACCCCATCCTTTCCTAGCAAGCTTCCTCCCAGGATGCTTTCTGAAAGTTCAGAATAAGAGGTATGAGCAGGAGTGCGGTGCTGAGGCCTGAGATTCTCAAGCAAGGCTTCGGAGCCTTTCTTCCCAACCCTTTCCCCTCCCCTTGGCTGCTAGCCTCTCCAAGCCACCGATACGACTCCTGTGCCCATGATCCAGGGTCCTCCACATAGACAGGGCCATGCCCAGCAGTCTTGGAGCCTGCATTTCCCTCCAGCTTCCCAGGTGATTCTGACAAAAACTAAAATTTAAGAAATGCCACAGATTTGGAGCTGGGGCAGGTCTTCTCCTGGTAGTTGGACCCTTCCCAGTGGCTTTCACCAGGAAACTCTGTCCATGAGTAGTACAAAGCACTGAAGACTATTTGGTCCTGGGTTCAATCCCAGGTAGAAGTCTTTCACCCAGACAGTAGGTCTCTTTGAGCCATGAACTGTAGCTACCTACTCAATATTGTTTGCTTTGCATCCAGATGTGGTCCTGCATGAGAATTGGCTTACCCCAGGCATGATTTGGCAAGGAACGGCGGCCCATTGTTTCTACCGTACTGTAAACATGGGTGTCAGATCTTTGTGTTGAGGACTGGCTACCAAGACGGCAGCACAGCCTTCTGGGAAGGGAAGCCAGGCAGCTGCAGAACCTTTGGAGCTTTGACTATCCAGATGTGAAGCTAGATATGAAGGACACAGAAGGAAGAGCGTGCAGAGTAGCAGGGAGTTGGCGTTGTTTGCTGGAAAGCTGACACAGTTTTTCCCATGCTTTGCCCATGGCTCCTGCTCCAGAGCCAGTTCCCAACATGGATCCCTGCTACCTAGCATCCAGGACTCCACTCCTGTTCGGTCTCCGCTCCTGGGGCGTGATCTGACATTCCCTAGGCAGCCCCCCGCGCTCCCCTCATCTCCACGCTTCTGAGAGCGGCGTGCGATCGGCATGAGGTTTGTTTTTGTCACCTCCATATTTCCTGCCAGGCTTCGCATGGGAAATGTGCAAATAAATATTTGTCAAAAGAATAAATGAATGCAAAGTGAAGGCTGGAAATTTACAGAGGTCAGCGCCTGGCCCCAGCTGATTTATTCAGCCCTGGGCATAGCAGCCCATGCAAATAGCCATTTAATACTTGTGTTTGATGATTATGAAAGTGGTAATAAAGCCCTGCAAGGGATGATTGAGGAAAAGGCCCTTTATGGTTGGTGTCTTTTGTCCTAAGCTGCCACAAACTGTTTTGTGAAGTCAGCTTCTGATAAATAATAGACTAGTGCATAGATAAGGGTCTAGGCCCCCAGGGCCTCTCTAGACTTCCTGAGCTCTCATACCCCCAGGGCAAAGAGCCCTCTGCGGATGAAAGGTGGAAAGAATTCATTCATTTATTCATTCAACAAATCACCTGTGAAAGCTGGACCAGGCTTCTCTTAAGCAATAAGCTCACGCCATGGCTGCTAATTGGAGTGGCTTCTCCAGGTCTCTTTTCAGGGCTGCGATTCTTGATTCTGCTCGGAAATGCTGAGGAGGGTCTGGATGGAATCATTTCGATCAAGTCCCACAGTCCTGGAGATGTGGATGGACAGTGATGGCCACCGCCTGCCTCTCTGTCTCTCCCGGTGCGGGCTGCAGAGCCTCTCATACCTCTTCCGTATCTGTTTATGTCAAGGCTGATCTGCCCCCAGCATCCAAATGAAACCTGATGTAACCTCACATCATAGAGGAGCAGTGTCACCTTGGAGCAAACCAGGAACAAAGGTCTCCCTTGATTTTTAATGCACCAAAATGGGAAATATTTACAGCCAGATTTACCTCTCCTCAGCACTTTACTTCTAGCCATAGGTAAATTGCCCCAGTTGATTAAAATAAGCAATCAATGTCTGCCTGTCAGAGGTGTCTTAACTTTGCTCTGTATACTTTTGGTAAATATCACAACATTATTTTAATCTGCAAATCAGATTTGTCATTCCTGATTCATTTAAATGGCTCACACTCCCCAAATTCACTCTGACAGCCCTGATGTGGGAGCCTGTCCTCATCTTCAAAAGGTTAGTTTACCTGGGGCTTGGTGCTAGCTGAACAGAGGCAAGAACGCAAGAAGACGGGCCGCGTTTCCTCTGACCGGTTTCTGCATACACCGAACAATCCACCATGCAGTTTCCATACAGAAATCAGGAAAGCAAACCCTGAGCTGGAGCACCGGGCAAAAATGCTATTTATTCCACTAATACCATTAGCCATAGTAACAAAACGTGTCCCTCAATTACTACACACTAGGCACTCTGTGAAGTCATTTGCAAAACTCAGTTACCCCATTCAATCCATACAGCAGCTCCACAGAGCAGTAACTCTTTTATACGTGCAGAAGGTCAACTTGAGAAATGTCTAGAAACCTGTTCAGGATCTGGCAGCCTGCATCCTGCTGGCCTAACCAACCCTCTCTGCATGAAGTTATTATTATTAACTGGCTTTGGGTTTCTTCTGCTTTCACTTTTTATTTTTTATCACTACACGTCTGCAGTACATAATGGCCAAAATCTTTGTGGGGTGCTGGTATGTGGATTTAATTTAATTATTTTCCACCTCTTTTCTTTTCCCATTCCCTCTATCTTCTGGCCCTTCCCCAGTAACTAGAATATTAAAGAAGCTCAGTATTATATACCAAGTCAAAGGCATTATGGTTTCCCTGAAAGTTCAAATACTCAGTTCACTCATCATTTAGTTGTCTGTTACTAAGTGTTACAAAATAAAGCATTCTTTCTAAAAGTAAAATAAGCAATACTGAACAATTAGTTTTAATGCTTATTAACTATACAACTGGCAAAAGCACCTGTTGAAGGAGTTCTGCGTTGTGTGTCGTGGCCTCTCTGATGTGTTTGTGATGCCTGGGGTCTCAGGCACCTGGTCTTTTTCACTGTCTGAGCCAGGGAACAAAGCCCCTCCCTGAAGGAGGCGGGGCTTATTTTGGCTCATGGTTTGGGAAGCTCCAACCTGTGGTCCACTGGTTCCAAGTCAGAAACAGCATGGCAAAAGGGCCTGACAGAGTACAGCTGCTCAGGGCGTGGCACCTGGCAGCAGAGGAGGAGGAGTCAGGGAGTGAGACACACCCTTCCTTCCAGGTCATGCCTTCCTCTGACCGTGCCTCGACTCCTCACGGAAGCCTGCTCTAGAACCTCCATGGTCTAGTCGCCGAAACTCCTGAGCCGATGAGGCCCGGCGGGGACGTTCAAGATCTGAACCGTGGAAGACATTTTACAAGAAATGGCAGGGGCCGACTAGAGAACCAACACGCTAGTTGAGAAGAATTCAGGGGTAGTAGGAAACCCCAAGAAGTCAGCACCCATAGCCTGGGGGCTCCTCCTCTTTTCATTTGGTCAGACACAGAGTCATTTGAACTCACTATGGCTTCTTTTATTTATTTTCATAAATGAATAACATTTACTTGCCTTTCAGATTGGCTTGAAAAAACAAATTGGGTTATCTCTGAAACAGTATCTTGTCTGATAAAAGTGTTAGATAAATGTAAATAAAATCAAAGGGGCTGGCATTATGCAAAAGTTCTGATGTCCCACTTTTTTAAGTATAAGATTTTACTTCACATAGGGAAAGCTACTCTTAAACCAACGCCATTTTCTGAGTAGAGTTCTGTGAGTATAACTTCCCCCATGCCCAGCAGCTGGCTCGGGGTAACAGTGCTTTGTAGAATTAAATGAATTTTCTTCAACCAAAAAAAAAAAAAAAAAAAAAAAAAACTTCTGTAGAACAGATCTGTCTCAGGCCCCCCAACCTTGGAGCTGTCAATCTGTAAAGAAAGCTCTGTTTCACTACTTGTTTTGCGCGAGAAATGTATTTTCATGCCGGGTGAGATTTTAAATGAAATTTGACAGGTTTTCTTTTTTCCAAGAGCTGCCCATGGTTCTGCTTCCTCTCTCCTCCTGGGGGGCCTCCCATGGGCAGCAGGCTGTTGAGGAGGTGAGATCATTGCTACTGGGGGCCACAGTCTTGGGGGTCTGGGCGGGAGAAAAACAGAGGGGTTCAGTGTTCTTGGAAGGGCTTCGCGCACCCCAGGGAGAAAGGCTGTTCCTGCTGTCTCAGGGGCCAGAACAGAAGGAGGTCCTGCAGCCGGGAGCGCAGAGGGCCTGGGGCTGACTGCCTTCTGCCAGCCCTGCCACCTGTCATTTGCAGTCCTGGGTTTCCAGAGCAGTCTGGGCACCTCCCTTCACCTCTCTCACCCAAATTCCTTGTCTAGACTCTCCTCTCTGCTTTATGTTCCTGGCCCAAGCGAGTCCTGCTGATAATGTTTCTGGCCTTTCTGAACTCCACCATTTATTAAGAAAAAATGGGCCCCCTGATCCCCATCCAATGCTGTCTCGCTCAGGAATTATCATTCCTCTACGGAACAGTGTAACACAAGGCACAGGAATGGGGGACAGGTACACAGGGTAGCAGTGAAGGAACTGTGCTCCTGGTGCTCCAGGGTCAGCAGGTGGCTACGGTGTTCTGTTCAGGGTGAGACAGTGAATATTTTAGGTTGTGGAACCCATATGGTCTCTGTCACTACTATTCTACTCTGCCTTGGTAAAGAGCCATAGACAATCTGAGTGTGGCTGCATTCCAATAAAACTTCATTTGTGAAGTCGGAGGTTGGGCGCAAAGCTTGCTGGCTGTTGCTCTGGAGCAATAAGAACAAGTGTTCCTGCTTTCCCTCCTCCTTCTCCTTCTTCTCTCCCTTCTCCTCCTCCTCAGCTGTCTCAGCAAACCTCAGAGCCCTTGCATCTCATTTGTTTGGCAGTTGAGCTTGATGTTGAGCTGGCCACACTGATTTACTCAGCTAAAGACTCTGGAAAAGTGGCTGAGATGTCCTCAGTAGGGGAGGACAGAGAGAAGGTCCCTGGTATCTACGTGCTTTGGCTCAGCACCAGCAGTGGGGTTCTGAAGAGTGTGGGGTATGGCCTGGGAACAGTGCTAGCAAGAATCACAGGTCTTGCCTTTGGGGTGCACAGTCTCCCCAGCATCCTTGCTATGGCAGCTTGGAAGGATGCCATTGGGTGCTGTCCAGAAGTTGAAGGCTCCACTGCGGTTCTGTCTGCATGGGAGACAGCGAGCTTAGCCTCGAGTCAGACAGTTAACTTGGCCGTGGCCAGTACTCACTGGAGCAATAACTTGTGTGGTCTCTAACAAGTACGTAGGAGCCAAAGAAGAATTTGTCAGTGGTGAAATAAAAGCAATGTTTCTCAGCCAGTTTCTTGCCCAGGACATCTAGGGAGCAAAAGTCAAGGATCTTGCTAAAGAGCCTACAGCGCCCAAGACAGAGCCCCACAACCAAAGGTGACATGGCCTTCTGTGTCTGCGTCCCAGGTTGGGGAAACCTGCCTTAGAAATGTTTCTCACTTCTCCACAGCCCAGTGCCATCAAGTAAATGGTGTATGGCCAGGCTGGGTAAGTTACAGGAAGGTCAGGATGTGGATGGCTGGGTAGGGTGGACACCACCCCACTTTGTCTCCTGGTTGTGGTCATAGAAAGGGACACATGCTTATAAAGTTAGCTGGTTTCTGTCCCAAGGCTTTTGCTAAGAAATGTAGATAATGGTGTAGGTAGGTAAGTTAGGCACTCCTGTGATCGTCAGAACTGGGGAAACAGTGGCCTTGGGAACAGTGGTTTAGGGAACAGTGGCCTGGGGAACAGTGGCCCAGTGAAGAGTGGCCAAGGAGAGAGTGGCCTGGGGAAGAGCAATCTGGCAAAGAGTGGTTTGGGGAAGAGTGGCATGAAGAAGAGTGGCCTGGGGAAGAGTGGCGAAGGGGATAGTGGCCTGTGGGAGAAGTGGCCAGCGCTTCTGTGCACCCTCATCCTGGGTCCAAAAGGCTGTATTTCATTTCCACAGCTGTCTTTCCTGCGTATGGGCAACGTTGGCTCCTTGGCTGAGTTTTCACTTCCTCATCCAGATTTCATCTCTTTTCCATCTTTAAAGGATTCATCAAACTTTGCATCCACTCATACCTGCTTCTTCGTTTCCATGTGGCCGATGAATTAGTCTGAGATACTGCTTTGCTCATTTCAGTGGACTTCAGGGAGGAACAGAGAGAGATGTACAAGCTAAGATCCCACCCAGAACAGTCAGCTACACACTTCAGGTTAAGCACCAATGATGTCATGGTAACCTTGCAAGACCAGTGTTGAGAGAGAGAGAGAGAGAGAGAGAGAGAGAGAGAGAGAGAGAGAGAGAGAGAGAAATCGAGTGAGCAAGAGAGTGAGATGGTTGGGTAAAGAATTTTAAATAAGACATTACAATTATCTATTGTTAATGGGACAGCTCACCCTAACATTTAGCAGCTTAAGATCACTATTTTTATCACTACTGGTTTTGTGGTTTGAGTGAGTTCAGCTGGGTGGGTCTAGATCGGGAATCTATTTGGGGCTGAATCTTGTCCTTCCTGAACATATGCTGATGTCCTAACACTCACACTTCAGAATGAGGCCTTATTTAGAAATAAAGTCCCTATAGGCATAATTAGTAAAGATGAGGTCATCCCTGAGTAGAGCAGGCTGTTAATCCAACATGATTGGTACCTGGGAAAGGGGAGAGAGGCACAGGAGTGTGCCACACTGTGACAGAAGCAGTGATGCAGGGGACAAGCCAAGGCGAGCCACCATCAGTGGCTGCCACCAGCAGCTAGGCCCAGACGAAGGAGGAGCCCACTAGAGTCTCAGAGGGAGCATAGCCTCACTGATTTCCTGATATTACACAGTGAGGTTTAGCACTGTGAACAAATACATTTCTGCTTTTGTAACAAAGCACTTCAAACTGGGCAAATCGTAAGCAAGAAATTGGGTTATCACCATTTTAGAGGCAAGGGTTTATAAGATTAGGGTGCAAACATTTATTGCCTGCTTTCTATAGTTCCACATGGTAAATTAGATGAAGGACAAGAAGTAGTAACAGACTCCTCGAAGCCCTTTATCACAACTATGGACTTCATTCATGAGTGTGGAGCCCTCCTGAGCTGCTTCCCCTTAGGGTCACCCCCTCGGTGCTGTGGCATGGGAGTTCAGTGTCAGTGTGAATCTTAGAGGGACGCGGGCATGCAAGTTCACGGTGCGTGGCCCCAAGGGCCCTGCTGAAGTGCGTGTCCAGAACTTCCTCCCATGGCAGGTGCCGCCCGGCCCCCTGGCATGATGGCAACCCCTAGGGCTAGCCGGGCATCCCTTCTTGTCACATGTAACATGGATCACCTAGACAAGTGTGCTGAATATCATTCCATGGTGGCTAGCTTCACAGAGAGCAGCTACCGCAGCAGACCCAGGGAGAAGGGACGAGACCTTTGATCTCATTCTAATTACACAACGAGAGGGCAGCTCTGACAAGATAGGGTGAAGAATTCAGGCTTAGCTTTAGGCCACAAGTGAAGTGCCCTTTGTCCAAGGAGAAAAATGGGCAAGGAAGCAGGCTGGGCAGCAGACCATGGGTGAAGAAAGTTCAGGGCATTGAAGGACTCTCCCTGTGTTGGCACCTGAGGTCTCACACAGCGAGTACTGCCGCTATCCCTGGGAGGGCTGTGGTGGAAGAGAGGACTCGGGGAGAGCTATGGTAGGAGGAGCTACAAGGGCGCAGAGAAGGCTGCCTATGGTAATGTACACCTTCTGTCAGTACTCAGCCCTCAAGCTTGGGAAGTACAAGCCATTGTTACACACAATTGATGGCACTGTCTGACATGGCATGAATTTTTCAACCTCATCTACACCTCTGGCAGTCCCTGAACTAGATGTTACTTCTGAAATCAAAATAATGGAAGCTGAGAAAATATAATCACTGTCTCATCGGTACGTTTGATTAAAAAATCAATATCTCTGTACTGGTAGAGCTGATAGGGACAAACGTGAAATAGATGGGCCTTCCTGCCCACATCTCCTCAGGGAAAGCTATCATCTTGGTTTGTGGATCTGTTCTCCCACAATCCTCTTCATGGGATCCTAGTGTACTTGGAGTAGGAAAATAGGATCTAAGGGAGGGTTTGTTTCTGACTGAGACAACACAAATTAATTGCATCTCATCTCACCTTATAGTCATGGTTGGGGCAACTTGCTGTGATTGATTGCCTGGTATGGAGAAAAGGCAGCACTGTTCTCCTCGAGGTTAATTTTGGCAGTGTTAAGTGTGGCCGTTTTTGTCAATGATCATGGAGTGATGTCCCGTGATTAGTCATTTAACTGCATGCTAATTGCAAGCTAAGTAGTGTTTACAATAAACCCCTTGGTCAGGAGACAGAGAATATGTCAAATTATATCCTATGAAAATTACATAAATAAAAATTTGCATCTAGAAGGGTCCTTCATGAAAATTATGGGACAACTGTGAGATTTTTTGTTTGCATTGCACAGTAGCTCTCTAATTGACAAACCAGTATGACTGTGGTCCCTCATACTTTATTTTCACCTATTATTCCTTATTACAGCATATATGGTATGGAGCTTGTCATGAAAAGCAACCGTGTTGCCAATCACAGGAATGGTTTGTCTTACCAGATTAGTGAGAAACTCGCATAAGGGGCATCACCTTCCAGCACGTATTCTCGATGGGATAAACAAAGCTAGGCCCTGGCACAGGAGGGACTCTAAAAGATAGTCTCACCACACTGCCTCTTCAGAGGGCTGCAGCAGGATCACTCATTTCTGCAAGGTGTCCTGAGCTCTAATCTTGTCTGAAATTTCAGAAACATTCATTCCTCTTTGTCGCCTCGTCCAGTCAAAGGAAGATCTATTCCTTCAATCCAAGTAGAGAATTAAGTGAAATTTTCTGAAAATGAGGATTTGCACGTAAGCTGTTGGATTTGGACAGTTGCCTGGAAAGACTTTAATTTTTTTAAATAACCAGAAGAAATGCTCTAAATATCGGACCTCTTGCTGCTTTCAAAAAATCAAAGACAAAGATTTCAAGGTGAAGTGGCATCCTAGCTGACTGTGCTTGAGGAAAGTTTGATTCACCAGCACGCAGACTACACACTGCACATCTCCTGCTCAGGAGAGAGATGACACACTGCAAGAGCGCCTGCAAGCTCTGTGGGGTGACCCTGGCTTCCTTGCAGGGCTCATTTTGCCTAGGTACAAATATATTCTTCTCTTTGAGAGTGGAAAATACACTTCTTCTGTCTTAGTCCTAGGCTCCTCCCACTTTCTTTTCCTTCTTCTTTGATGTTGTACAGGCTAATACTCTTTCTAAATATGATTTCTCATTTCCCAAGGAAAAGACTCTTCATCATGGGTTTTCATCTTATAGTTCACAGGGCGAATTATAAGCAAGTGGTTAGTGCCAAGCATGACATCCTTAAGAGAATGTACAGAAGACACACATTCTCACAGCTCCAAGGCAGGTCCACTGGTGACCTAGCTGGCACTAACATGCATCTGCACCCTGCATGTCAGGCTATAAAATTCTCAGGCCGAAGTAGGTATTCGGTATCCACTGCATACACAGCAAGGTGAGCTTCCCTGAGGCCCCTGCTCTAGGAAGACAGGCAAGCAGATACAGAGGTCGTGAGAGCGGGCTGTCATGAGCACTCTGGAGCAGCCGGAAAGCCTAGAGTGGAAGGAAGCACAAGAGAGAGATAATTGTGCTGGAGAAAGTTGAGGAAAGCTCAGCTGAAGTGGTATTGGGTGAGATTCGAAATGAGCAGGTGTGTCTCAGGTCCAACGAAGCCCAAAAGAAGTATACATGAGTGTGTGTGCATGCATGCGTGCGTGCGTGCGTGCATGTGTGTGTGTGTGTGTGTGTGTGTGTGTGTGTGTGTTGGGGACATACACCTTCCAAATGAAGTGCCAGCATGCAGAAAGGAGAGGGTGGTGGGCTCTGGAAGCAGTGCTGACTGTGGCTGGGCTTCAGAAGATGTCCTGGTGACAGACTAAGGGTGACTTGAGAAGAAAGATAGGTGTTGGCTATGAAAGTCCTGTGTCCTTTGTGGAAATTTAGCTTTGCTACTGGGGATTCAGATGACGATGCAGTAGTAAAGAAGGGGAAATACACTGAGAGAAGAAGTGGTACCACCTAAGTGGAGCACACCAGCTAGGAGAGAGCAGCACAGTGGCCATCAGAAGACTGCTGGCATTATCAGGTAGAGAGGCTGAGGGCCTACGCGGGCCTGCAGCTAGAGAAGCCAGCGGAGGAGCCTGGTAGGGAAGGTGTTTCCCTGGAAGGGTGCAGGTGTTGCACCTGTGTCCATGTGGTTTCACACTTTTTCCGACCAGGAGGATATGTGCTGAGGTTTGTTGCCGGGAGCAACAAGAATGAAAGAACAAGTGTCCTTGGAGGACTTCTTGAAGACAGTCCCCATCCCTTACGAGCCCTGGGCCACCTCTCTTGCAGTATCTCTGAAAGTTTAGCCTCAGAGCCACTTGGAGGACTTGATGAGCCTCTGCATAAGGAGGTATGGGGAGATTCTGCCTTTCTAATGAGTTCTCAGGTACTGCTATTGCGGCTTCAAGAGTATTTTGAGAACCACAGCTTGGAACTTTGCTGGTCTTTATTTATGTGAATGTTAGAAAATCATAAGTTATCTGGGTTAAGTCACTGATATTTAGCCGCCCCCACCCCACCCCCATAATACACCTAGCGAAGGAAATAGGAGCAAGGCTTGTTCTGATGGGGTTAGGTAGACCAGAAATCCCTGATAAAACTTTTCTTCACATGACTGTGTCCTGGATTGGCTTTCTGGTCTACCTTCTGCAGTGTTAGCCATACTGCAAAACCATTCATGTACTATCTTCTGAATGTAAGTCAAAAATTCCTGCGAGGTTCTCTTGTGGGCAACAGAGAATGATGCTCTGTTATCCACCACGCAGGTCATGCAGTGAAGCAACTTAGGAAGAGCCATAAAATCCTTTCTGGAGAGCACCGGTTATGCAGACAGGGAACAATGCAGCAACCACAACCACCACAACAAAAGTCCCTGGGTTGCATAAATCTTATAAATGATAGATGGAATAAATGTAACACATGAAATTATTACCAAAGAGCTCTGCGTTTATAATGTAATGTGCTAAGAATCTGTGAAGGGTAACTGTTCTCCAAAGCTGTTGCCTCTACCACCAGCTCTTTGTTCCAGAACAATGAAGTGTGAAGAGGTGGATGTCATGTCAAGTCCATGCTGGAAAAGCCACCTTGGGAAATCAGTGTAAAACAACTTGAGGCCCGGAGACTTTGCAAAATCGGCATACAGGCCAGTGCTAGCCCATGACCAGTTATTATGAATCTACAATCATATGGAATACATTGGGCTAAGTTAATTTGCTTTAAGTTGAAGAGTTTCTGTGTTTTGTAATTATGGGATTTCTATGTTCTAGTGTTAAAATTCTCCCTTCCAGGAAAATAATGGTGATGGGAGAGCTGAATCTTTTTCAAATAGTCCTGTGTATGTTTTAGATTAAAAGTTGGAAGCTTCAGACTCTTCCCTTCACTTTGGCTTTGTTACATCATTCTGCTTCATGCTTAGGTAGCAAATTGAAACCCAGCCTTTCTAGACGGAGCAACTGAAGTATGAGAAGCCATTACCAAGAAAATAATCATTATCATTTGTACTAACATCGCGCACTGGCAAAGGCCATTGTGTCCTCACAGGCTTCCTGATACCTAGTTACACTCCTTAGTAGTCCTTTTCATAATATTAATTGTAATTGGAGATAGAAAGGTTTGTGCTGTCTCAAGCAAGGCTGAAGTGTCTCATGAATTGGTGGACAGTGAGCACCAGCAGGGTGCCCATGTGTCCACTTCAGTATTTTGGTTCTGGGCAACTTCAAGACAGGAGGGCATAATTGATTGTGATTAATTGTATTTACTTACGTCTTTCTCTTTGTGGATATTTCTATCCAAACTAGGAAGGGGAAAAATTAAGCAGATTTCCGGGAATTATTCAAACTCATGGCAAAAGTTTCCATCCATCTTTTAGATAACCCCCCAATTTATTAAATAATTCTAAAGACAGTTCCTCTCTTTTCATGAGAGCTTCTTCACTTGACAAAACAAACATCTTAGTTAGATTTTATCTGAGGTTCTTCCAGCTGTGAATTTTAAGGATTCTATGACTTACTTAGAATTAAATAGTAAATGAGGGCCCCATTAATTAGTCTGTACCTCTAAATTTTCTCCTCTAATCAGTGATTTATATATTACCAAGGTAAAAGAGTGCTTAGGGCAGGTCAGCTGTCTGTTTGAAAAAAAACATATAGAATAAAAAAATCTTTGCAAATAAAAAAAGAAGTTGCACTTATGAATGACATACTTCAAATTTAGCTTGTGAGTTTGTACTCTGAGCTGGGATATCAACTTAAAACACCTTTCCATGCCTGCCTTGACGTTTGGCGTCGCTGGCTGTAACTTAAATCATGCAAACTCTGTTTTTCTAAATGAGGTCTTCAGAGCACATAGGCATCTGAAACACGCTGAAAATGAAACACTGAGGCCCTAAGCCTCCAGAAATTCAGATTTCACCGGCCTGGGAAGCGGAATTAGCATTTGTCCACAGCTGGCAGTAGATTCTGAAGCTCCTTTAAGTTTAAGGGCTACAGCATCCCCTGGGAAGTGAATCCTCGTGTTGGAAGCCCAGTATTTCCAGATGGCCCAGGAGACAATAGAAGGGGCTCAGAGATAAGACGCAGGAAAAGGCCCGACGTCTCTGGTGTTCAGCTCGTGCCCTGCACTTCATTCTCACCAGGGGCAAGGAATTAGCTGCTTGTCTTTTTCATATCTTGTCTCTTCTGAGAAGTAAGCACACTTCTAACTTACAGAAATTTCTCCCTAAAAGTAGTTTCAAAGCCAGTGCAGGAGGGAGGGAAGGATGCAGAAGAGAAGGGACATTTACTGGGGAAAGAGTTGCCTCTTTTCACTCTTAGTTACTGGTCTGGAGAAAGATAGGTGATGGTGATGTCCACTGCATAAGCTGAGTTTAGCAACCATGCAGAGATCACATTTCCAACCAAGATAGAGAGCTGCACATGGAATAACTCAGCGCAACTTATAATGGCCATTTAATCTTAAATAAAAGAATTTTGGTGTACTTTGACCCTTGGCTTTTTGTGTTTTCTTCCATTTTTGAAGTTCACTGTATTTGTGAATGTTGACTTTTCTTCTTGTCTCTTTGAAAATCTAGTCCAGGGGCCAGCGAAATGGCTCAGCAGTCTAAAGCACCTGCTTAGGCAAGCTTAGGCAACTGCAGAGACCACAGTTCTATCCCTGGCACCACATGGTACACTGGCCCCATCCCTAGGGCAGGCTGAGCCAGCCATAATAGAAAGAAAGAAAGAAAGAAAGAAAGAAAGAAAGAAAGAAAGAAAGAAAGAAAGAAAGAAAGAAAGAAAGAGAGAGAAGAAAATCTAGTCCACGAATGTGTACAAAGCTTAGTTTCCACCCAAGGCTAAATATTCTAGGTGAACTAATCAATCAATTTTTGCCCATTTAAAAAGCACACTAAAATAAAAACAATCTTAACTTTTGATGGATTTGATAGCTGTTTGCTAAACACTTTTTTTTTTTAATTGGCAAAACACCAGAAGGAGACATAATCTTACACCTTTAGGAAAAACAAAGCCTTCGGCTCCCAGGCATTTGGGAAATTTCTTTTTCAAATCTCAAGGCATTATTGATCAACCCTAATGTCACTTGAGGGAAGCGATGTTATTTTTAATGAAGTCTTTCTAGCCTAAATTGGAACACACATGTTTAGGATGCAAAATAAATGCTTCGTAAATTAGGCTGGGAACAGGCACCGTATGTGACTGAACTAAACCCCATACCTGAGTAGTGGCTTTTCCACAGTGTTGTTCAAACTCCTCCATGTCAGAGTAGATGGAGTAACTGACCTTTTCTGTAGTGCCCTGGGCTTCCCCCCCTTGTCACCTCCCGCTGTAGACATGAACCTGTTGGTCATGTGTCCTCTTGAGCCCCAGTGTTACATCAGAGAATATCATGGGGGGAAATAGGGGGTGACGGTGCATTTTATGAAGTAGGTACCTTATCACGAATAAATACTTCTCAGCTGCAAAAGGAGATTGATAAGACAGTCAGCCAGATATCTTCAAATTGTCTAAAAGGGTTTTGTTTCTTTCCATCTCAAAAAGGTGTTTCACACCTACAAGGTCAGGGATGTCAAGTTTTTGTCTCTTGCTGGAAACTGTTTCTGCACCAGACATGTTCCTAACTGGTTACAGAATGAAGTAGCAAAGTTGTGTTCGAGTTAGACTCGAGTTTGGCTGAAGCCGTTATATTTTCTTTCTTTTTTTTTTTTTTAAATATTTTTATTGTTTAAATTTAACAATGTTTATATTACATATTTTCATCATCAGATCAGTTTAGATTAATACATATAGGTATATAGGATTGATCAAACAATTAAACATTAACACTTTTAAATCAGCATTACTTTTTTTTTTCCTTTTCCCCTTTCTTTTTTTTGAAAGTTGACATATTGCATATTGTCCTCACAATTGTTCTACAGAGAACAGTGTGTGTGCCTGGCCCACCTCCCTATTGATGTTGCTTAGAAAAAAAAAAAAAAAGGAAAAGAATATACTTCTCTTTGGACTAAGAGGAAGCAGATACAAACACAGTCAAATGTTCTGCAATTGCAGTGGGCCACCAGTGAGGCTTGTGATGTTGGAGGCTATTGAATCTAAGTCTCCTATAGCTCATCTCACCAATCTAG